>CALNHX010010075.1:0-43516 GCA_940337035.1 Agriotes lineatus
GTTGCATTTTCAGCACGTATAATTTATTGTATTCAGGTTATTTAATATTGTGATAAACGATTTTCCGACGCATTATTGATGTTGCCACCAAACATGATCTGCTGATTAATAAACTTAATTGTTTGTTATTTTTTTATTTATTTCTTGAAATCTGTGATTTCTGGCGCCCTGTGTTTTTTACTATTATTAAAAGAGCTTGCAGCAGCTCAGCTGATGATAGAAATCTGCGACCCAAGGCCATCGACTTTGACGCTAGCTAGGCCATTGCGGTAAGTAAGAAACATTTCAGAGCTACCGTGGTGTATAAATGATAAGGGGGTTGATCTGCGATTGTACTACCATTGGTTATTATTAGTAATCAATCGCAGGTTGGCTTTTTTATTGTTTCACTGACGCCAACGAGTGGGGCTCCCGACTTTGGTATTACATCAGCTGTGCAACCTGCAATTCTCATTTAATATTCTGACAAAATTATCTATTTAAAATGAATGTCAACGCACTTCGTGTTGATGAGCTGCTTTACGAACTACTGTTCAGGGGTTTAGATAGAGACACGGTGGAAGGTATGAACGTCGACCAACGTCGTAGAACCTTACGTGCTAAGTTGTTACTCGAAAAGGCTGACCCTACGCTGCTTAACGCTTATCAATTAGTGGCACCCTTCGATGTACAATTAGAACTTGATACTTGTAAAGGCAAACTAACTGAACTTTCGGTATTAGTTACTGCTTTCTCTGCTGCACCTTGCAATTCTGAATTTGCTCGGCTCGATACGCGGCTAACGCATTTGTATTCACGACTAACCAGGTTACAACCCTCTTCTAAATTAGAACAGGAGCATGCTACCCTTACCAGTCAATGCTTAGATTTATTACAGTCACTTAGTAATGAGCATGACGATTCGCAATTACAAGTAGATCCTTTGCCTTCAAATGTTGATGCCACTAATTTTGTCGATTCTGTTAATACAGTAGCTCCACCTAATTCTGACACTATTGAACCTATGGCAGATAATATTGTTGACAACCCTAACATAACTGAAGCCGCCGGTTTAGCTTCATCTACGTTCCAACGACCTAGGGTATCTTTTTCTAATGAGCACGTACATCCGTATCCTCCTTTTACACAACAACCTAGTATGTCCGCTACTGCTAATTTGCGAACTGAACTAGACCAAATTAATTACTCTACGACGTCTTTTCCTAGACATGTAGGTTTAGTTTCTGTACCGGTATGCAAATGGGGTTTATCATTTAATGGAGACACTACTACTATGGGGGTAAATTCTTTCTTACAACGTGTCGAAGAACTTAGGGTAGCGCGTAACATTTCATACGACCAATTATTTTCTAGTGCTGTTGACCTTTTCTCGGGTCGTGGGTTAGTAATGGTACCGTGCTATGCATCACCGGTTTCAAACTGGCACGACTTGGTAGCTAGGTTGCGATCTGATTTTTTGCCTACTGATTTTGATGAGGAATTATGGGACGAAATTAGGAAGCGTAAGCAGGGGGCCGATGAAAAACCCTCACTTTTTATTGCTGTGCTGCTTAATTTATTTGATCGTTTACTCATTAAACCATCCGAATCAGTTCAACTTAAGCATATTATGAAAAACTTGCAACCTTTTTACGCTACTCAATTATCCTTAACAGTAGTCCACGATATTGAACACCTTGCATTTCTGTGTAAAAAGCTGGAAGATGTTAAGATTCAGAATATTAAATACCGCAATCCTGCTGCTGCCTCATCCTTGCAACTGGAACCTGACTTGGCCTACCAGCCTACTCCTAAAAAACCTGTGACACAGACTGCACAAATGACAATTAAACATTCTGGTCCTAGAGCTAACCGTGCGAAAAGTACAACCACTTGTTGGAACTGCCGTAAATTAGGCCATACTTTCCATACTTGCTCGGCAGATAAGACTATTTTTTGCTATATTTGCGGTCATGCAAATAGTTATTTTGCTACTTGTCCTAAATGCCATCCAAAAAACGCAAAGTAAAGGGTAGATATCACAGCCGATCTATTCCTTATCCCTATTATACTAAGGCTGATACTCTATCGTGGGAATCTTGGTTACGAACTGTGAATGAATTTTGCCGTATGACTTGTAATACTTCAGCCACCTTTACTAAACAACTTTCTGACAACCGTCCTTATTTAACCATTTATATTAATGGCGAACCTATTCACGCTCTTTGCGATACAGGGGCCAATCAAACTTTAATTGGGCGCAACGGTCTATATTTACTTCAGAGACACGACCTCAAATTGTGTAACAATAAGTCTCCGCTTACCTTGACTACTGCTGACGGTCAGCTACAAAATATTTTAGGTACTGTTGCCTTACCCATTACCATTGATGGTATTACTAGGTCCATCGATGCGGTTATTTGTGACTCAATTCCGTCTACACTAATTTTAGGTGTTGATTTTTGCTACGCTTTTGGAGCAAAGACTGATTTTGTCGCTGGACGCTTCGATGTGGCTGAAACTTTTTCGCTGCAGACTATTTGTGGCGTAGTTGATTTGTCAGTTCAACAAAAACTTTTACTAGACCAAGTTGTTGGGAAATTTGCTGAAATTTCTGGTCCTACTTTAGGCTTAACTAATTTAGTTGTACACACTATTGATACGGGTGACGCATCTCCTATTAAGCAGAGATACTATCCTTTGTCTCCTGCTATGCAAGTCCATGCCGACCACGAACTTGATCGCTTGTTAGAGATGGGCATTATTCGTCCCTCGAAATCTCCTTGGAGTTCTCCCATGGTCTTAGTCAAAAAGAAAGATGGTTCATATCGACTTTGTTTCGATGGTCGAAAATTAAATTCGGTTACCAAGAAGGATGCTTATCCTTTACCATATTTAAATAGCATTCTTGATAAATTGCGCGATGCACGTTATCTTACGTCCATCGATCTTAAGCAAGCTTTTCACCAAATTCCTCTGCATCCCGATTCGTGTGAGAAAACAGCTTTTACAGTCCCTAGACGTGGTTTGTTCGAGTTTACAGTTGTACCGTTTGGGATCGCGAACGCACCAGCTAGTCAACAACGTCTCATGGATAGCATTTTTGGTCCGCTATTGGGTGAAAACATCTTCGTGTATCTAGACGATATTGTTATCGTGTCTGGAACTTTTAAAGAACACTTGGACACCTTAGAGCAAGTTTATACCCGTCTTAAAGACGCTAACTTAACTGTCAATATCGACAAATGTCAATTTTGCCGTCCCAGTCTTACGTACCTCGGCTTTGTTGTCGATAAAAATGGTTTACGCACGGACCCTGATAAAATCTTGGCTATCACCAAATATCCTCAACCAAATACGGTGACCGAAGTCAAACGCTTTATTGGCTTAGCTTCTTGGTATCGTCGCTTCGTTCCAAATTTTGCCACTATTACTGCTCCTATTTCGGACCTAATTAAAGGTCGTATTAAAAAGCAGCGTGTGCATTGGACTGATGATGCTCTTAAATCATTTAATCAAATTAAATCTTGTTTGACCTCCGCTCCTGTTTTGAGTAGCCCAAATTTTTCGCTACCGTTCACGTTACAATGTGACGCCTCGAATTTTGGCCTCGGTTGTGTCCTTACACAAAATATTGACGATGAGGAAAAGGTAATTGCTTATGCTTCACGTACCCTTAACAAGGCCGAACGCAATTATTCTGTCACAGAGAGAGAGTGTTTAGCTGTCATCTTTGGCATTGAGAAATTTAGACCGTACATTGAAGGTACACATTTCACTGTGTTAACTGACCACTATTCCTTATTGTGGCTTACTAATATGAAAGACCCCACTGGCCGTTTAGCCCGTTGGAGTGTTCGTTTGTCGCAATACGATTTTACAATTCAACACCGACAGGGCAAACATAATGTAGTTCCCGATGCCTTATCGCGAGCTCCTATTCAGGTTTCCGCTCTAGAACTTGTTGATGGTGACTTAGACTCTTGGTACTTAAAAATGCTGGACCGCGTTAGCCAAAGTCCTAATCAATTTCCAACTTGGCGAATTGAAAATCATCGACTTTTTAAGTATGTTCCCAACCGTCATGCCATTGTTAGCAACTTAGTGGAATGGAAACAGGTGATACCTCGTTCTCGCCGAACTGAAATTTACAAACTCTTTCATGACAGTCCCACATCTGCTCACTTGGGTGGTTATAAAACCTTTTGTAAAATCTCCGAACAATATTACTGGCCTAAAATGCGTGCCGATGTCATCCGTTACATACGCCATTGTGAAACTTGTGCTGCGAGTAAAGTTAGTCAACTTGCTAGACCTGCTTTAATGGGCCAAAATAAGAAGATTTTATACCCTTTTCAATGTTTGTCAATTGACATAATGGGTCCCTTACCTCGCACGAAAACTGGTAACACTTCTATCATAGTTGTATGTGATTGGCTAACCAAGTTTACCTTAGTTAAAGCTGTTCGCGCTGCCACTGCTAAAGCAGTAGCCAAGTTTCTGGAGAACGAAGTATTCCTTATTTTTGGTGTTCCTCAAATATGTATGGTTGATAACGGACCACAATTTATAAGTTCCCAATTTAAAGCCTTGATGAAACAATACCAAGTTCAACAAGTTTGGTATAATGCTTCTTATCATCCTCAAGTCAATTTTGTTGAGAGAGTTAACCGAGTTATCGGTACTGCTCTTCGTTCTTATGTTTCGGATAATCATCGTTCGTGGGACGAACATATTTATCAAGTTGCACACGCTTTGCGTAACGCCGTTCATGAGGTGACGGGTTACACCCCTTCTTTCTTAAATTTTGGGAGGACTGTACCAGTTTCTGGGACTTATTACGGTCGTCTTAAGAACTTCCAAGAAGAAGAATTATCTTTAGAAACTCGTGAAGACCTGGCTTCAGACGTTAACCAACTTTCTGAACTTTATCAAGACGTTGTTAAACGCCTCAATAACTCCTACCAACGCAATTCCAAGCACTATAACTTGCGTAAGCGTCCATTAAAATTTAATGTCAATGATTTGGTTTGGAAAAGGAACTACGTCTTATCTGATGCATCTAAATCCTTCAATCAGAAATTGGCTCCTAAATATGTCAAATGCAGAGTACTAAAAGTCACCGGCCCACTTACCTATCAGTTAGTGACCGTCCCCGACAATAAAAACGTTGGAGTTTGGCATATTAAAGATTTAAAACCTTACTTTGGAGAAGGACAAGTGGAGGAGTGAATTTTGGTGTGCCTGATTGTGTGTACGTGATTGTATGTATGATGATGTATGTGCATGTTTAGCTTATCTCGCCTATTCACCCTACGGATAGTATTATACTATCAACATTATTCTCACCCTTTTCGACTTGTTAACCAATTTCTATTATTATTATAATTATTATTATTTATTGCGTGCTTTTTAAGCCGCATATTTTTTGCTTTTGAGTGCTAGTTAAGCACCTTGAGCGACTCCTTAATTACCGATTTGATGGTACTTTTCCCTATCATTAGATTATATTAGGTGAAACCCTTTTGAGTGACGGATTTCCTCGCTTCTTTATAGATAGCGATTGGACCTTTTGTCGAACTCTTCTTGAGTCTTTTGTTGATAGTGAAGCAAGTGTTTAGGTGAGTTGCTTTCGTGATGAATGCGTGAGTCTTCTTTACTTTTTCGAAGTGTGTCTTTCTGACAATGGAGTTAGTTGTAAAAGAGTTTCTAGACCTCCACGATTTACTTAGGGTGGTTGGTTGGACATGCAGGGTCGGTCTCTTTTTTGGGAAACTTTTCCATCAAATAATTTATTATTTCCTTTCCCCATCTCGCTTCACGAGATATTTTCAAAGCTTCAGGTCAGCATTCTTAGGTTCTTTGATAGCCTTTAGGATTTGTAGTATGCATGAGTTCGTGCTTGGGTTTTTAATAGTTTTTGGGGGCGGGTTTCTTTCGGTCTTGTGGAGATTTCTGGGGGTCGGGGCGAGCGATTGGGTTGCCATCCGACTCGGTGAGGGAGTTACATTCAGTCCGTCACCGGCGCGCCTTTTCCATCTAGCTGCGACGACTGGCTGAATGCCCGAGCTGGGTCTGGTGGTGGTGCGGTCGTTCCTTCCGGCTTCTGGGGTCTTTACCCAAATTCGGGGCGGGTATGGTTTTTAGGGCTTTTTTGTCCTGGGTTTTACCCGAATTTTTCGTCGTAGTATTTTCACTTCTGCGATGTTTCATACAGGAGTAAGTTTTTGTGACTTATCTCCGGTGTTTCGCTGTGTGTTAGTTCACACGGTGTTTTAGTGTGCAGTCGTTCCTGGACTGTTCACTTTTCCTCGACCAGCAGGGTGTAGGGTTTTCTGCTTTGGCGCTCTTCTTCACAGTCGCTTACATTCGCGGTGATCACTACGGGGGCCCGCGCTGAGTGTCTGTGATTGACAGCGTCCTCACCTTTTGTTAATTTCTCATTTCACTGCAATAGCTTCTTTCAAACAGCCCTGCGTTGACTGACTGACTGACGGACATCGGACTTATCCCTTCCAAATCCCTCTTCGTTATACTTTCTTCCTTTACTATACTCTTTTAATACCCAAGTATCCTTTTTTTCCGATTTCTTTTCTTCTCTACCTTATTGGCTAATTCCAAATCCCATTTTTTAAGTTCCATGCCAATTTCCGGCTGCTGCCACAGCCGTTGGCTAAATCTCAGCAACTTTTCAGTACGCTGACTTGGTCCATGTGTGTATTCTGCCAGTACACATTTAAGGTAACCTTCTGATTAGTTCGTTTTCCGTTGGCTATGGTACGGAGCTAAGCGTCTAACTTATCCACCGACGCGCCTTTTTCATCTAGCGCGACGGATCGGTTTAGCACTTTGCTCACGACTATTCCCTCCGTAAAACTTCCTATCCCTTCTTCTTTTCTTAACTTTACTCTTTTATTTCCCATCTATTTCCCTATTTTCCTTTCGCCTTCTTTTGACTGACGATGACCTTTCAATTGCTTTAGCATAATCATACCTCAGGTATTTCTCTTGGCCGTGGGGAGTGAAACAAATCTTTAGCTCCTGCTATTTGTTTCGCCATTTATTTATTCTTTTCCGGGCCAGCCTGTACATTCCCACTTGAATTATTTTCGCTGTATTTCGAATAATATCAAGTTTTGTCCGCGCGAAGGCGCTAGATTTGGTTTTCCCGAATTCACTTGTTATCGCTTTACGCCAGCAAACAGCGATTCGATTATTTTGGGCCATTTGATTTTCGCTTTCTGTCGAAGTAACTTGCTTCTTCGAAAGTATTCCCACGTGCTACAGCACTAATTAATAATTAATTTCGTTAGTGAGCTGATAACTAAATCAGGTATGTTTACGCTAATTGCTTGTTATCCATTTTAGTAATTTCTCTTTCTTATCAGCTTTTAGTTACCGCTTTTAGTTACCACTTTCGAGTAACTCTTTTAAACGCCGTTTTTGAGCGACTGGTTATGCTATTTGGCATCATAATTGGTAATCTTGGACCCCTCACAACTTCCTCTGGAATGCCATTTTGGGGGCTTGCCGTCTGTAACACCGAGTGCCTGTCCTTTTATCAACTTTGGCCACGAGATCTGCGCTGTTGGTGATTGTTACATTAAGATAATCCTGGACCAATTCAACGCATGCCACCGGCGTTTCTTTCAATCCAGGTTAGTCTTATTTCAACGCCCACGAATTATTGGCTGAATCGATTTTTTCCCAACGCTTCAAATTTATAATTTACTAATTTAAAACTACGCCTTATAAATCTAAAACGAAATGTACTAACCATTCATAAATCTGTGTCTCATAAATCTAAAACATAATGTATCAATTGTTCCCTAATTTACAATTTACAAATTTATAATTTTACTAATTGAATACATATTAAGAATTTTGTAAAAAAAGTGCTTCACGCTATTTTATTATCATTACCGAGATAACGGATAATACACACAGACAGTGATAAGCTTATCCCTTCAGTGAATTGCATTCAAATTCAATCTAAGAGCCTAAAGGAGGTTCACATATTTCCGCTGTGCGTGTTGCATTTTCAGCACGTATAATTTATTGTATTCAGGTTATTTAATATTGTGATAAACAATTTTCCGACGCATTATTGATGTTGCCACCAAACATGATCTGCTGATTAATAAACTTAATTGTTTGTTATTTTTTTATTTATTTCTTGAAATCTGTGATTTCTGGCGCCCTGTGTTTTTTTTACTATTATTAAAAGAGCTTGCAGCAGCTCAGCTGATGATAGAAATCTGCGACCCAAGGCCATCGACTTTGACGCTAGCTAGGCCATTGCGGTAAGTAAGAAACATTTCAGAGCTACCGTGGTGTATAAATGATAAGGGGGTTGATCTGCGATTGTACTACCATTGGTTATTATTAGTAATCAATCGCAGGTTGGCTTTTTTATTATTAAAAGAGCTTGCAGCAGCTCAGCTGATGATAGAAATCTGCGACCCAAGGCCATCGACTTTGACGCTAGCTAGGCCATTGCGGTAAGTAAGAAACATTTCAGAGCTACCGTGGTGTATAAATGATAAGGGGGTTGATCTGCGTTTGTACTACCATTGGTTATTATTAGTAATCAATCGCAGGTTGGCTTTTTTATTGTTTCACTGACGCCAACGAGTGGGGCTCCCGACTTTGGTATTACATCAGCTGTGCAACCTGCAATTCTCATTTAATATTCTGACAAAATTATCTATTTAAAATGAATGTCAACGCACTTTGTGTTGATGAGCTGCTTTACGAACTACTGTTCAGGGGTTTAGATAGAGACACGGTGGAAGGTATGAACGTCGACCAACGTCGTAGAACCTTACGTGCTAAGTTGTTACTCGAAAAGGCTGACCCTACGCTGCTTAACGCTTATCAATTAGTGGCACCCTTCGATGTACAATTAGAACTTGATACTTGTAAAGGCAAACTAACTGAACTTTCGGTATTAGTTACTGCTTTCTCTGCTGCACCTTGCAATTCTGAATTTGCTCGGCTCGATACGCGGCTAACGCATTTGTATTCACGACTAACCAGGTTACAACCCTCTTCTAAATTAGAACAGGAGCATGCTACCCTTACCAGTCAATGCTTAGATTTATTACAGTCACTTAGTAATGAGCATGACGATTCGCAATTACAAGTAGATCCTTTGCCTTCAAATGTTGATGCCACTAATTTTGTCGATTCTGTTAATACAGTAGCTCCACCTAATTCTGACACTATTGAACCTATGGCAGATAATATTGTTGACAACCCTAACATAACTGAAGCCGCCGGTTTAGCTTCATCTACGTTCCAACGACCTAGGGTATCTTTTTCTAATGAGCACGTACATCCGTATCCTCCTTTTACACAACAACCTAGTATGTCCGCTACTGCTAATTTGCGAACTGAACTAGACCAAATTAATTACTCTACGACGTCTTTTCCTAGACATGTAGGTTTAGTTTCTGTACCGGTATGCAAATGGGGTTTATCATTTAATGGAGACACTACTACTATGGGGGTAAATTCTTTCTTACAACGTGTCGAAGAACTTAGGGTAGCGCGTAACATTTCATACGACCAATTATTTTCTAGTGCTGTTGACCTTTTCTCGGGTCGTGGGTTAGTATGGTACCGTGCTATGCATCACCGGGTTTCAAACTGGCACGACTTGGTAGCTAGGTTGCGATCTGATTTTTTGCCTACTGATTTTGATGAGGAATTATGGGACGAAATTAGGAAGCGTAAGCAGGGGGCCGATGAAAAACCCTCACTTTTTATTGCTGTGCTGCTTAATTTATTTGATCGTTTACTCATTAAACCATCCGAATCAGTTCAACTTAAGCATATTATGAAAAACTTGCAACCTTTTTACGCTACTCAATTATCCTTAACAGTAGTCCACGATATTGAACACCTTGCATTTCTGTGTAAAAAGCTGGAAGATGTTAAGATTCAGAATATTAAATACCGCAATCCTGCTGCTGCCTCATCCTTGCAACTGGAACCTGACTTGGCCTACCAGCCTACTCCTAAAAAACCTGTGACACAGACTGCACAAATGACAATTAAACATTCTGGTCCTAGAGCTAACCGTGCGAAAAGTACAACCACTTGTTGGAACTGCCGTAAATTAGGCCATACTTTCCATACTTGCTCGGCAGATAAGACTATTTTTTGCTATATTTGCGGTCATGCAAATAGTTATTTTGCTACTTGTCCTAAATGCCATCCAAAAAACGCAAAGTAAAGGGTAGATATCACAGCCGATCTATTCCTTATCCCTATTATACTAAGGCTGATACTTTATCTTGGGAATTTTGGTTACGAACTGTGAATGAATTTTGCCGTATGACTTGTAATACTTCAGCCACCTTTACTAAACAACTTTCTGACAACCGTCCTTATTTAACCATTTATATTAATGGCGAACCTATTCACGCTCTTTGCGATACAGGGGCCAATCAAACTTTAATTGGGCGCAACGGTCTATATTTACTTCAGAGACACGACCTCAAATTGTGTAACAATAAGTCTCCGCTTACCTTGACTACTGCTGACGGTCAGCTACAAAATATTTTAGGTACTGTTGCCTTACCCATTACCATTGATGGTATTACTAGGTCCATCGATGCGGTTATTTGTGACTCAATTCCGTCTACACTAATTTTAGGTGTTGATTTTTGCTACGCTTTTGGAGCAAAGACTGATTTTGTCGCTGGACGCTTCGATGTGGCTGAAACTTTTTCGCTGCAGACTATTTGTGGCGTAGTTGATTTGTCAGTTCAACAAAAACTTTTACTAGACCAAGTTGTTGGGAAATTTGCTGAAATTTCTGGTCCTACTTTAGGCTTAACTAATTTAGTTGTACACACTATTGATACGGGTGACGCATCTCCTATTAAGCAGAGATACTATCCTTTGTCTCCTGCTATGCAAGTCCATGCCGACCACGAACTTGATCGCTTGTTAGAGATGGGCATTATTCGTCCCTCGAAATCTCCTTGGAGTTCTCCCATGGTCTTAGTCAAAAAGAAAGATGGTTCATATCGACTTTGTTTCGATGGTCGAAAATTAAATTCGGTTACCAAGAAGGATGCTTATCCTTTACCATATTTAAATAGCATTCTTGATAAATTGCGCGATGCACGTTATCTTACGTCCATCGATCTTAAGCAAGCTTTTCACCAAATTCCTCTGCATCCCGATTCGTGTGAGAAAACAGCTTTTACAGTCCCTAGACGTGGTTTGTTCGAGTTTACAGTTGTACCGTTTGGGATCGCGAACGCACCAGCTAGTCAACAACGTCTCATGGATAGCATTTTTGGTCCGCTATTGGGTGAAAACATCTTCGTGTATCTAGACGATATTGTTATTGTGTCTGGAACTTTTAAAGAACACTTGGACACCTTAGAGCAAGTTTATACCCGTCTTAAAGACGCTAACTTAACTGTCAATATCGACAAATGTCAATTTTGCCGTCCCAGTCTTACGTACCTTGGCTTTGTTGTCGATAAAAATGGTTTACGCACGGACCCTGATAAAATCTTGGCTATCACCAAATATCCTCAACCAAATACGGTGACCGAAGTCAAACGCTTTATTGGCTTAGCTTCTTGGTATCGTCGCTTCGTTCCAAATTTTGCCACTATTACTGCTCCTATTTCGGACCTAATTAAAGGTCGTATTAAAAAGCAGCGTGTGCATTGGACTGATGATGCTCTTAAATCATTTAATCAAATTAAATCTTGTTTGACCTCCGCTCCTGTTTTGAGTAGCCCAAATTTTTCGCTACCGTTCACGTTACAATGTGACGCCTCGAATTTTGGCCTCGGTTGTGTCCTTACACAAAATATTGACGATGAGGAAAAGGTAATTGCTTATGCTTCACGTACCCTTAACAAGGCCGAACGCAATTATTCTGTCACAGAGAGAGAGTGTTTAGCTGTCATCTTTGGCATTGAGAAATTTAGACCGTACATTGAAGGTACACATTTCACTGTGTTAACTGACCACTATTCCTTATTGTGGCTTACTAATATGAAAGACCCCACTGGCCGTTTAGCCCGTTGGAGTGTTCGTTTGTCGCAATACGATTTTACAATTCAACACCGACAGGGCAAACATAATGTAGTTCCCGATGCCTTATCGCGAGCTCCTATTCAGGTTTCCGCTCTAGAACTTGTTGATGGTGACTTAGACTCTTGGTACTTAAAAATGCTGGACCGCGTTAGCCAAAGTCCTAATCAATTTCCAACTTGGCGAATTGAAAATCATCGACTTTTTAAGTATGTTCCCAACCGTCATGCCATTGTTAGCAACTTAGTGGAATGGAAACAGGTGATACCTCGTTCTCGCCGAACTGAAATTTACAAACTCTTTCATGACAGTCCCACATCTGCTCACTTGGGTGGTTATAAAACCTTTTGTAAAATCTCCGAACAATATTACTGGCCTAAAATGCGTGCCGATGTCATCCGTTACATACGCCATTGTGAAACTTGTGCTGCGAGTAAAGTTAGTCAACTTGCTAGACCTGGTTTAATGGGCCAAAATAAGAAGATTTTATACCCTTTTCAATGTTTGTCAATTGACATAATGGGTCCCTTACCTCGCACGAAAACTGGTAACACTTCTATCATAGTTGTATGTGATTGGCTAACCAAGTTTACCTTAGTTAAAGCTGTTCGCGCTGCCACTGCTAAAGCAGTAGCCAAGTTTCTGGAGAACGAAGTATTCCTTATTTTTGGTGTTCCTCAAATATGTATGGTTGATAACGGACCACAATTTATAAGTTCCCAATTTAAAGCCTTGATGAAACAATACCAAGTTCAACAAGTTTGGTATAATGCTTCTTATCATCCTCAAGTCAATTTTGTTGAGAGAGTTAACCGAGTTATCGGTACTGCTCTTCGTTCTTATGTTTCGGATAATCATCGTTCGTGGGACGAACATATTTATCAAGTTGCACACGCTTTGCGTAACGCCGTTCATGAGGTGACGGGTTACACCCCTTCTTTCTTAAATTTTGGGAGGACTGTACCAGTTTCTGGGACTTATTACGGTCGTCTTAAGAACTTCCAAGAAGAAGAATTATCTTTAGAAACTCGTGAAGACCTGGCTTCAGACGTTAACCAACTTTCTGAACTTTATCAAGACGTTGTTAAACGCCTCAATAGCTCCTACCAACGCAATTCCAAGCACTATAACTTGCGTAAGCGTCCATTAAAATTTAATGTCAATGATTTGGTTTGGAAAAGGAACTACGTCTTATCTGATGCATCTAAATCCTTCAATCAGAAATTGGCTCCTAAATATGTCAAATGCAGAGTACTAAAAGTCACCGGCCCACTTACCTATCAGTTAGTGACCGTCCCCGACAATAAAAACGTTGGAGTTTGGCATATTAAAGATTTAAAACCTTACTTTGGAGAAGGACAAGTGGAGGAGTGAATTTTGGTGTGCCTGATTGTGTGTATGTGATTGTATGTATGATGATGTATGTGCATGTTTAGCTTATCTCGCCTATTCACCCTACGGATAGTATTATACTATCAACATTATTCTCACCCTTTTCGACTTGTTAACCAATTTCTATTATTATTATAATTATTATTATTTATTGCGTGTTTTTTAAGCCGCATATTTTTTTTTGAGTGCTAGTTAGGCACCTTGAGCGACTCCTTAATTACCGATTTGATGGTACTTTTCCCTATCATTAGATTATATTAGGTGAAACCCTTTTGAGTGACGGATTTCCTCGCTTCTTTATAGATAGCGATTGGACCTTTTGTCGAACTCTTCTTGAGTCTTTTGTTGATAGTGAAGCAAGTGTTTAGGTGAGTTGCTTTCGTGATGAATGCGTGAGTCTTCTTTACTTTTTCGAAGTGTGTCTTTCTGCCAATGGAGTTAGTTGTAAAAGAGTTTCTAGACCTGCACGATTTACTTAGGGTGGTAGGTTGGGCACGCAGGGAAGGTCACTGTTTGGGAACGTCATCATCTAGTTCTTCCCCTTTGTAACGTATAGGGTGGTTGGTTGGGCATGCAGGGTCGGTCTCTTTTTGGGAAACTTTTCCATCAAATATTTTATTATTTCCTTTCCCCATCTCGCTTCACGAGATATTTCTCAAGCGTCAGGTCGACATTATCAGTTTCTTTAGTGGCCTGTATTGCTTGTGGTACGCACGAGTTCATGTTTATATTTCATTTTTTGACAATTTTTCCTCCATACTTTTACTATTAGGTTACCTTGGTTTTGGAGTGAGTGATGACGATGCGGTTCGAGTTTTTCGGATGTTTGTAGTTTCGGATGTTTGTAGTAGGGTGGATTGTGTCCTATGTGATGCAATCGTTTTTGCTGTGTTTAGCAGTTTTTTAGGCTTCTGTCCGGTTTAGACAGAACGTCTATTTTTTTGGCGGTGTCCTATGTGGTGCCCCTGTTATTTTTAAGCCGATTTATAAGGGTTGTTTCCCTTGGCTTATATTCTCGAAAGAGGATTTTTCGATAGCGTTTCGCTTTGTGTGGTGGCATCATCGATCTCACTCTCTAATTTCTTGGTTTCCTACATCTTTTCATGTTCCATACTTTAAACTTTTTTATGGTTTTTAGGGTTTTTTTGTCCTGGGTTTTACCCGAATTTTTCGTCGTAGTATTTTCACTTCTGCGATGTTTCATACAGGAGTAAGTTTTTCTGACTTATCTCCGGTGTTTCGCTGTGTGTTAGTTCACACGGTGTTTCAGTGTGCAGTCGTTCCTGGACTGTTCACTTTTCCTTGACCAGCAGGGTGTTGGGTTTTCTGCTTCGGCGCTCTTCTTCACAGTCGCTTACATTCGCGGTGATTACTACGGGGGGCCCGCGCTGAGTGTCTGTGATTGACAGCGTCCTCACCTTTTGTTAATTTCTCATTTCACTGCAATAGCTTCTTTCAAACAGCCCTGCGTTGACTGACTGACTGACGGACATCGGACTTATCCCTTCCAAATCCCTCTTCATTATACTATCTTCCTTTACTATACTCTTTTAATACCCAAGTATCCCTTTTTTCCGATTTCTTTTCTTCTCTACCTTATTGGCTAATTCCAAATCCCATTTTTTAGTTCCATGCCAATTTCCGGCTGCTGCCACAGCCGTTGGCTAAATCTCAGCAACTTTTCAGTACGCTGACTTGGTCCATGTGTGTATTCTGCCAGTACACATTTAAGGTAACCTTCTGATTAGTTCGTTTTCCGTTGGCTATGGTACGGAGCTAAGCGTCTAACTTATCCACCGACGCGCCTTTTTCATCTAGCGCGACGGATCGGTTTAGCACTTTGCTCACGACTATTCCCTCCGTAAAACTTCCTATCCCTTCTTCTTTTCTTAACTTTACTCTTTTATTTCCCATCTATTTCCCTATTTTCCTTTCGCCTTCTTTTGACTGACGATGACCTTTCAATTGCTTTAGCATAATCATACCTCAGGTATTTCTCTTGGCCGTGGGGAGTGAAACAAATCTTTAGCTCCTGCTATTTGTTTCGCCATTTATTTATTCTTTTCCGGGCCAGCCTGTACATTCCCACTTGAATTATTTTCGCTGTATTTCGAATAATATCAAGTTTTGTCCGCGCGAAGGCGCTAGATTTGGTTTTCCCGAATTCACTTGTTATCGCTTTACGCCAGCGAACAGCGATTCGATTATTTTGGGCCATTTGATTTTCGCTTTCTGTCGAAGTAACTTGCTTCTTCGAAAGTATTCCCACGTGCCACAGCACTAATTAATAATTAATTTCGTTAGTGAGCTGATAACTAAATCAGGTATGTTTACGCTAATTGCTTGTTATCCATTTTAGTAATTTCTCTTTCTTATCAGCTTTTAGTTACCGCTTTTAGTTACCACTTTCGAGTAACTCTTTTAAAACGCCGTTTTTGAGCGACTGGTTATGCTATTTGGCATCATAATTGGTAATCTTGGACCCCTCACAACTTCCTCTGGAATGCCATTTTGGGGGCTTGCCGTCTGTAACACCGAGTGCCTGTCCTTTTATCAACTTTGGCCACGAGGTCTGCGCTGTTGGTGATTGTTACATTAAGATAATCCTGGACCAATTCAACGCATGCCACCGGCGTTTCTTTCAATCCAGGTTAGTCTTATTTCAACGCCCACGAATTATTGGCTGAATCGATTTTTTCCCAACGCTTCAAATTTATAATTTACTAATTTAAAACTACGCCTTATAAATCTAAAACGAAATGTACTAACCATTCATAAATCTGTGTCTCATAAATCTAAAACATAATGTATCAATTGTTCCCTAATTTACAATTTACAAATTTATAATTTTACTAATTGAATACATATTAAGAATTTTGTAAAAAAAGTGCTTCACGCTATTTTATTATCATTACCGAGATAACGGATAATACACACAGACAGTGATAAGCTTATCCCTTCAGTGAATTGCATTCAAATTCAATCTAAGAGCCTAAAGGAGGTTCACATATTTCCGCTGTGCGTGTTGCATTTTCAGCACGTATAATTTATTGTATTCAGGTTATTTAATATTGTGATAAACAATTTTCCGACGCATTATTGATGTTGCCACCAAACATGATCTGCTGATTAATAAACTTAATTGTTTGTTATTTTTTTATTTATTTCTTGAAATCTGTGATTTCTGGCGCCCTGTGTTTTTTTTACTATTATTAAAAGAGCTTGCAGCAGCTCAGCTGATGATAGAAATCTGCGACCCAAGGCCATCGACTTTGACGCTAGCTAGGCCATTGCGGTAAGTAAGAAACATTTCAGAGCTACCGTGGTGTATAAATGATAAGGGGGTTGATCTGCGATTGTACTACCATTGGTTATTATTAGTAATCAATCGCAGGTTGGCTTTTTTATTGTTTCACTGGCGCCCAACGTGGGACATATGGGACATATGGGACATCTGGGACGTCTGGGACATATGTGACATATGGGACATCTGAGACGCCTGGGACATTAGGGACATATGGAACATATGGGACATTTGGGACGTCTGGGACGTCTGGGACGTTAAGGGCATATGGGACATCTAGGGCGTCTGGGACGTCTGGGACGTTATGGACATATGTAACATTTAGGACGCCTGAGACATTAGGGACATATGGGACATATGCGACATCTGGGAAGCTTGGGACATTAGGGACATGTGGGACAAATGAGACATCTGGGACGTCTGGGACGTTACGGACATATAAAACATCTAGGACGTCTGGGACGTTAGGAACATATGGGACATTTAGGAGGTCTGGGACGTCAGGGAAGTTAGGGCCATACGGGACAGCTGGGACGTCTGGGACGTTAGGGACATATGGGACATTTAGGACGCCTGGGACATTAGGGACATATGGGACATCTGGGACGCCTCGGACATTAGGGACATATTAGACATATGGAACATCTGGGACGTCTGGGACGTTAGGGACATATGGGACATCTGGGACGTCCGGGACGTTAATGACATATGGGACATCTAGGGCGTCTGGGACGTCTGGGACGTTAAGGACATATATGGACGATTAGGACGCCTGGGACAATAGGGACCTATGGGACATCTGGGACGTCTGGGACTTTAAGGACATATGGGACATCTATGACGTCTGGGACATTTGGGACGTTAGGAATATATAGGACATCTAGGACGTCTGTGACGTTAGAGACATATGGGACATCTAGGACATCTCGGACGTCTAGGACGTTAGGGACATACGGGACAGCTGAGACGTCTGGGACGTTAGAGACATATGCGACATTTAGGACGTCCGGGACGTCTGGGACGTTATGGACATGTGGGACATTGAGGACGCCTGGGACATTAGGTAAATATGGGACATATGCGACATCTGGGACGCCTGGGACATTAGGGACATGTGGGACATATGGGACATCAGGGACGTCTGGGACGTTAGGGACATATAGGACATCTAGGACGTCTGGGACGTCAGGGGCGTTAGGGACATGCGGGACAGCAGGGACGTCTGGGACGTTAGGGACATATGGGGCATTTAGGACGTCTTGGACATTAGGGACATATGGAACATCTAGGACGCCTGGGTCATTAGGGACACATGGGACATATGGGACATCTGGGACGTCTGAGACTTTAAGGACATATGGGACATCTAGGACGTCTGGGACGTCTGGGACGTTAAGGACATATGGGACATTTAAGACGCCTGGGACATTAGGGACATACGGGACATATGGGTCATCTGGGACGCCTTGGACATTAGGGACATATGGGACATATGGGACATTTAGGACGCCTGGCACATTAGGGACATATGGGACATATGGGACATTTAATACGCCTGGGACATTAGGGATATATAAGAACTTTGGGACATCTGGGACGTCTGGGACGTTAGGGACGTATGGCTCATCTGGGACGTCTGGGACGTTAAGGACATATGGGACATCTAGGACGTCTGGGACGTTAGGGACATATGGGACATCTGGGACGTCTGGGACTTTAGGGACATATTGGACATCTGGGACGTTAGGAACATATAGGACACCTAGGACGTCTGTGACGTTAGAGACATATGGGACATTTAGGAAGTCTGAGACGTCTGGGACGTTAGGGACATATAGGACATCTAGGACGTCTGAGACGTCTGGGACGTTAGGGACATATGGGACATCTAGGGCGTCTGGGACGTCTGGGACGTTAAGGATATATATGGACGGTTAGGACGCCTGGGACAATAGGGACCTATAGGACATCTGGGACGTCTGGGACTTTAAGGACATATGGGACATCTATGACGTCTGGGACATCTGGGACGTTAGGAATATATAGGACATCTAGGACGTCTGTGACGTTAGAGACATATGGGACATCTAGGACATCTCGGACGTCTAGGACGTTAGGGACATACGGGACAGCTGAGACGTCTGGGACGTTAGAGACATATGCGACATTTAGGACGTCCGGGACGTCTGGGACGTTATGGACATGTGGGACATTGAGGACGCCTGGGACATTAGGTAAATATGGGACATATGAGACATCTGGGACGCCTGGGACATTAGGGACATGTGGGACATATGGGACATCAGGGACGTCTGGGACGTTAGGGACATATAGGACATCTAGGACGTCTGGGACGTCAGGGGCGTTAGGGACATGCGGGACAGCAGGGACGTCTGGGACGTTAGGGACATATGGGGCATTTAGGACGTCTTGGACGTTAGGGACATATGGAACATCTAGGACGCCTGGGTCATTAGGGACACATGGGACATATGAGACATCTGGGACGTCTGAGACTTTAAGGACATATGGGACATCTAGGACGTCTGGGACGTCTGGGACGTTAAGGACATATGGAACATTTAGGACGCCTGGGACATTAGGGACATATGGGACATATGGGTCATCTGGGACGCCTCGGACATTAGGGACATATGGGACATATGGGACATCTGGGACGTCTGGGACGTTAGGGACACATGGGACATCTGGGACGTCCGGGACGTTAATGACATATGGGACATCTAGAGCATCTGGGACGTCTGGGACGTTAAGGACATATGGGACATTTAGGACGCCTGAAACATTAGGGACATATGGGACATTTGGGACGTCTGGGACGTTAAGGACATATGGGACATCTGGGACGTCTGGGACGTTAAGGACATATGGGACATCTAGGACATCTGGGACGTCTGGGACGTTAGGGACATATGGAACGTCTAGGACGCTTGGGACATTAGAAACATAAGGGACATATGGGACATCTGGGACGTCTGGGACGTTAAGGACATTTGGGACATCTAAGACGCCTGGGACGTCTGGAACGTTAAGGACATATGGGACATTTAGGACGCCTGGGACA
Source organism: Agriotes lineatus (assembly GCA_940337035.1). Classification (NCBI taxonomy): domain Eukaryota; kingdom Metazoa; phylum Arthropoda; class Insecta; order Coleoptera; family Elateridae; genus Agriotes; species Agriotes lineatus. The sequence continues at coordinate 19,830 of CALNHX010010075.1, forward strand.
TTAGCGACATTTGGGACATATGGGACACATTGAACATCTGGTACGTCTGGGACGTTACGGACATATGGGACATCTGGGACGCCTGGGACGTTAAGGACATATGGGACATTTAGGAGGCCTGGGACATTAGGGACATATGGGACATATGGGATATCTGGGACGTCTGGGACGTTTAGGATATATGGGACATCTAGGACGACTGGGACGTCTGGGACGTTAAGGACATATGGGACATTTAGGACGCCCTGGACATTAGGGACATATGGGACATATGGGAGGTCTGGGACGCCTGGGGCATTAGGGACATATGGGACATATAGGACATCTGGGACGTTATTGACATATGGGACATCTGGGACGTCTGGGACGTTATTGATATAAGGGACATCTAGGACGTCTGGGACGTTAGGGACATATGGGACATCTAGGACGTTTGGGACGTCTGGGACTTTAAGGACATATGGGACATTTAGGACACCTGGGACATTAGGGACATATGGGACATCTGGGACGTCTGGGACGTTAAGGATTTAAGGGACATCTAGGACGTCTGGGACGTTAGGGACATATGGGACATCTAGGACGTTTGGGACGTCTGGGACTTTAAGGACATATGGGACATTTACTACGGTTGGGATATTAGGGACATATGGGACATCTGGGACGTCTGGGACGTTAGGGACATATGGGACATCTGGGACGTCTGGTACGTTAAGGACATATGGGACATCTAGGACATCTGGGACGTCTGGGACGTTAGGGACATATGGAACATCTAGGACGCCTGGGACATTAGAAACATATGAAACATATGGGACATCTGGGACGTCTGGGACGTTAAGGACATTTGGGACATCTAGGACGTCTGGGACGTCTGGGACGTTAAGGAGATATGGGACATTTAGGACGCCCTAGACATTAGGGACATATGGGACATATGGGATATCTGGGACGTCTGGGACGTTAAGGACAAATGGGACATCTAGGACGTCTGGGACGTCTGGGACATTAAGGACATATGAGACATTTAGGACGCCCTGGACATTAGGGACATATGGGACATATGGGAGGTCTGGGACGCCTGGGACATTAGGGACATATGGGACATATAGGACATCTGCGACGTCTGGGACGTTATTGACATATGGGACATCTGGGACGTCTGGGACGTTAAGAATATAAGGGACACCTAGAACGTCTGGGACGTTAGGGACATATGGGGGATCTGGGACGTCTGGGACGTTAGGGGCATATAAGACATCTAGGACGTCTGGGACGTTAGGGACATATGGAACATCTGGGACGTTAGGGACACATGGGACATCTGGGACGTCTGGGACGTTAGGGAGGTATAGGACATATGGGATATCTGGGACGTCTGGGACGTTAAGGATATATGGGACATCTAGGACGTCTGGGAAGTTAGGGAAATATGGGACATCTGGGACGCCTGGGACATTAAGGACATATGGGACATATGGGACATATGGGACGTCTGGGACGTTAGAGACATATGGGACATCTGGGTCGTCTGGGACGTTAAGGACATATGGGACATTTGAAACGTCTGGGACATTAGAGACATATGGGACATATGGGACATCTGGGACGCCTGGACATTAGGGACATATGAGACATATGGGACATCTGGGACGTCTGAAACGTTAAGGACATATGAGACATTTGAAACGTCTGGGACATTAGAGACATATGGGACATATGGGACATCTGGGACGCCTGGACATTAGGGACATATGAGACATATGGGACATCTGGGACGTCTGGGACGTTAAGGACATATGGGACATCTGGGACCTCTGAGACGTTAGAAACATATGGGACATCTGGTACGTCTAGGACGTTAGGGACATATAGGACATCTAGGACGTCTGGGACGTTAGGGACATATGGGACATCTAGGACGTCTGGGACGTTAGGGACATATGGGACATCTATCACGTCTGAGACGTCTGGGACGTTAGGGACATATGAGACATATGGGACATTTGGGACGTCTGTGACGTTAAGGACATATGGGACATCTAGGACGTCTGGGACGTCTGAAACGTTAAGGACATATGAGACATTTAAAACGTCTGGGACATTAGAGACATATGGGACATATGGGACATCTGGGACGCCTGGGACATTAGGGACATATGAGACATATGGGACATCTGGGACGTGAAGGACATATAGGACATTTAGGACGCCTGGCACATTAGGGACATATGGGACATATGGGACGTTTAATACGCCTGGGACATTAATAACATATAAGACCTTTGGGACATCTGGGACGTCTGGGACGTTAGGGACGTATGGGATATTTGGGACGTCTGGGACGTTAGGGAAATATGGAATATCTAGGGAGCCTGGGACATTAGGGACATATGGGACATATGGGACATCTGGGACGTCTGGGACGTTAGGGACATATGGGATATTTAGGACGTCTGGGACGTTAGGGAAATATGGAATATCTAGGGAGCCTGGGACATTAGGGACATATGGGACATATGGGACATCTGGGACGTCTGGGACGTTAGGGACATATGAAACATCTGGGACGTCTGGGACGTGAAGGACATATAGGACATTTAGGACGCCTGGCACATTACGGACATATGGGACATATGGGACGTTTAATACGCCTGGGACATTAATAACATATAAGACCTTTGGGACATCTGGGACGTCTGGGACGTTAGGGACGTATGGGTCATTTGGGACGTCTGGGACGTTAAGGACATATGGGACATCTAGGACGTCTGGGACGTTAGGGACATATGGGACATCTGGGACGTCTGGGACTTTAGGGACATATTGGACATCTTGGACGTTAGGAACATATAGGACTACTAGGGCGTCTGTGACGTTAGAGACATATGGGACATCTAGGACATCTCGGACGTCTGGGACGTTAGGGACATACGAGACAGCTGACACGTCTGGGACGTTATAAACATATGGGACATTTGGGACGCATGGGATATTAGGGACATATGGGACATATGCGACATCTGGGACGCCTGAGACATTAGGGACATATGGACATTTAGGACGGTTTGGACGTTATAAACATATGGAACATCTAGGAAGCCTGGGACATTAGGGACACATGGGACATATGGGACATCTGGGACGTCTGGGACGTTAAGGACATATGGGACATCTAGGACGTCTGGGACGTCTGGGACGTTAAAGACATATGGGACATTTAGGACGCCTGGGACATAAGGGACATATGGGACATATGGAAAATCTGGGACGCCTGGGACATTAGGGACATATGGGACATATGGGACATTTGGGACGTCTGGGACGTTAGTTACATATGGGACATCTGGAACGTCTGGGACGTTAAGGACATATGGGACATCTAGGACGTCTGGTACGTTAAGGACATATGGGACATCTAGGGCGTCTGGGACATTTGGGACGTTAAGGACATATGAGACATTTACTACGCCTGGGATATTAGGGACATATGGGACATCTGGGACGTCTGGGACGTTAGGGACATATGGGACATCTGGGACGTCTGAGACGTTAAGGACACATGGGACATCTAGGACATCTGGGACGTCTGGGACGTTAGGGACATATGGAACATCCAGGACGCCTGGGACATTAGAAACATATGAAACATATGGGACATCTGGGACGTCTGGGACGTTAAGGACATTAGGGACATCTAGGACGTCTGGGACGTCTGAGACGTTAAGGGCATATGGGACATTTTGGACGCCTGGGACATTAGGGACATTTGGGACATATGGGAGATCTGGGACGCCTGGGACATTAGGGACAGATGGGACATATAGGACATCTGGGACGTCTGGGACGTTAGGGACATATGGGACATCTGGGACGTCTGGGACGTTAAGGATATAAGGGACATCTAGGACGTCTGGGACGTTAGGGACATATGGGAGATCTGGGACGTCTGGGATGTTAGGGACATATAGGACATCTAGGACGTCTGGGACGTTAGGGACATATAAAACATATGGGACGTTAGGGACATTTGGGACATCTGGGACATATGGGACATCTGGGACGTCTGGGACGTTATTGAGATATAGGGCATATGGGATATCTGGGACGTCTGGGACGTCTGGGACGTTAAGGATATACGGGACATCTAGGACGTCTGGGACGTTAGGGACATATGGGACATTTGGGACGCCTGGGACATTAAGGACATATGGGACATAATGGACATATGGGACGTCTGGGACGTTAGAGACATATGGGACATCTGGGACGTCTGGGACGTTAAGGACATATGTCACATCTAGGACGTCTGGGACGTCTGGGACGTTAAGGACATATGGGGCATTTAGGGCGCCTGGGACATTAGGGACATATGGGACATATGGGACATCTGGGACGTCTGGGACGTTAAGGACATATGGGACATCTAGGACGTCTGGGACGTCTGAAACTTTAAGTACATATGGGACATTTAAAACGTCTGGAACATTACGGACATATGGGACATCTGGGACGCCTGGAACATTAGGGACATATGAGACATATGGGACATCTGAAACGTCTGGGACGTTAAGGACATATGGGACATCTGGGACGTCTGAGACGTTAGGGACATATGGGACATCTGGGACGTCTGGGACGTTAAGGACATATAGGACATCTAGGACGTCTGAGACGTCTGGGACGTTAGGGACATATGGGACATCTAGGACGTCTGGGACATTATGGACATATGGGACATTTAGGACGTCTGGGACGTCTGGGACGTTAAGGACATATGGGACGTCTGGGACGTTAGGGACATATGGGACATTTAGGACGTCTGAGACGTCTTGGACGTTAGGGACATATAGGACATCTAGGACGTCTGAGACGTCTGGGACGTTAGGGACATATGGGACATTTAGGACGTCTGGGACGTCTGGGACGGTAAGGACAAATGGGACGTCTGGGACGTTAGGGACATATGGAATATCTAGGACACTGGGACATTAGGGACATATGGGACATATGGGACATCTGGGACGTCTGGGATGTTAGGGACATATGGGACATCTGGGACGTCTGGGACGTTAAGGAAATATGGGACATCTAGGACGTCTGGGACGTCCGGGACGTTAAAGACATATGGGACATTTAGGACGCCTGGCACATTAGGAACATATGGGACATCTAATACGCCTAGGACATTAAGGATATATAAGACCTTTGGGACATCTGGGACGTCTGGGACGTTAGGGACATATGGCTCATCTGGGACGTCTGGGACGTTAAGGACATATGGGACATCTAGGACGTCTGGGACGTTAGGGACTTATGGGACATCTGGGACGTCTGGGACTTTAGGGACATATGGGACATCTGGGACGTTAAAAATATATGGGACATCTAGGACGTTTGTAACGTTAGAGACATATGGGACATCTAGGACATCTCGGACGCCTGGGACGTTAGGGACATACGGGACAGCTGAGACGTCTGGGACGTTAGAGACATATGCGACATTTAGGACGTCCGGGACGTCTGGGACGTTAATGACATATGGGACATTTAGGACGCCTAGGACGTCAGGGACATATGGGACATATGGGACATCTGAGACGCCTGGGACATTAGGGACATATGGAACATATGGGACATTTGGGACGTCTGGGAAGTCTGGGACGTTAAGGGCATATGGGACATCTAGGGCGTCTGGGACGTCTGAGACGTTATGGACATGTGGGACATTTAGGACGCCTAGGACATTAGGGACATATAGGACATATGCGACATCTGGGACGCCTGGGACATTAGGGACATTTGGGACATATGGGACATCTGGGACGTCTGGGACGTTAGGGACATATAGGGCATCTAGGACGTCTGGGACGTCAGGGACGTTAGGGACATACGGGAGAGCTGGGACGTCTGGGACGTTAGGGACATATGGGACATTTAGGACGCCTGAATTATTAGGGACACATGGGACATATGGGACATCTGGGACGTCTGGGACTTTAAGGACATATGGGACATCTAGGACGTCTGGAACGTCTGGGACGTTAAGGACATATGGGACATTTAGGACGCCTGGGACATTAGGGACATATGGGACATATGGGACATCTGGGACGCCTCGGACATTAGTGACATATGGGACATATGGGACATCTGGGACGTCTGGGACGTTAGGGACATATGGGACATCTGGGACGTCCGGGACGCTAATTACATGTGGGACATCTAGGGCGTCTGGGACGTCTGGGACGTTAAGAACATATGGGACATTTAGGACGCCTGGGACATTAGAGACATATGGGACATCTGGGACGTCTGGGACGTTAAGGTCATATGGGACATCTGGGACGTCTGGGACGTTAAGGACATATGGGACAACTAGGACATCTGGGACGTCGGGACGTTAGTTACGTATGGGACATTTGGGACGTCTGGGACGTTAAGGACATATGGGACATCTAGGACGTCTGGGACGTTAAGGACATATGGGACATCTAGGGCGTCTGGGACGTCTGGGACGTTAAGGACATATGGGACATTTACTACGCCTGGGATATTAGGGACATATGGGACATCTGGGACGTCTGGGACGTTAGGGACATATGGGACATCTGGGACGTCTGGGACGTTAAGGACATATGGGACATCTAAGACATCTGGGACGTCTGGGACGTTAGGGACATATGGAACATCCAGGACGCCTGGGACATTAGAAACATATGAAACATATGGGACATCTGGGACGTCTGGGACGTCTGGGACGTTAAGGACATATGGGGCATTTAGGGCGCCTGGGACATTAGGGACATATGGGACATATGGGACATCTGGGACTTCTGGGACGTTAAGGACATATGGGACATCTAGGACGTCTGGGACGTCTGAAACTTTAAGTACATATGGGACATTTAAAACGTCTGGAACATTACGGACATATGGGACATCTGGGACGCCTGGAACATTAGGGGCATATGAGACATATGGGACATCTGGGACGTCTGGGACGTTAAGGACATATGGGACATCTGGGACGTCTGAGACGTTAGGGACATATGGGACATCTGGGACGTCTGGGACGTTAAGGACATATAGGACATCTAGGACGTCTGAGACGTCTGGGACGTTAGGGACATATGGGACATCTAGGACGTCTGGGACATTATGGACATATGGGACATTTAGGACGTCTGGGACGTCTGGGACGTTAAGGACATATGGGACGTCTGGGACGTTAGGGACATATGGGACATTTAGGACGTCTGAGACGTCTGGGACGTTAGGGACATATAGGACATCTAGGACGTCTGAGACGTCTGGGACGTTAGGGACATATGGGACATTTAGGACGTCTGGGACGTCTGGGACGTTAAGGACAAATGGGACGTCTGGGACGTTAGGGACATATGGAATATCTAGGACACTGGGACATTAGGGACATATGGGACATATGGGACATCTGGGACGTCTGGGATGTTAGGGACATATGGGACATCTGGGACGTCTGGGACGTTAAGGAAATATGGGACATCTAGGACGTCTGGGACGTCCGGGACGTTAAAGATATATGGGACATTTAGGACGCCTGGCACATTAGGGACATATGGGACATCTAATACGCCTAGGACATTAAGGATATATAAGACCTGTGGGACATCTGGGACGTCTGGGACGTTAGGGACATATGGCTCATCTGGGACGTCTGGGACGTTAAGGACATATGGGACATCTAGGACGTCTGGGACGTTAGGGACTTATGGGACATCTGGGACGTCTGGGACTTTAGGGACATATGGGACATCTGGGACGTTAAAAATATATGGGACATCTAGGACGTTTGTAACGTTAGAGACATATGGGACATCTAGGACATTTCGGACGCCTGGGACGTTAGGGACATACGGGACAGCTGAGACGTCTGGGACGTTAAAGACATATGCGACATTTAGGACGTCCGGGACGTCTGGGACGTTAATGACATATGGGACATTTAGGACGCCTAGGACGTTAGGGACATATGGGACATATGGGACATCTGAGACGCCTGGGACATTAGGGACATATGGAACATATGGGACATTTGGGACGTCTGGGAAGTCTGGGACGTTAAGGGCATATGGGACATCTAGGGCGTCTGGGACGTCTGAGACGTTATGGACATGTGGGACATTTAGGACGCCTAGGACATTAGGGACATATAGGACATATGCGACATCTGGGACGCCTGGGACATTAGGGACATTTGGGACATATGGGACATCTGGGACGTCTGGGACGTTAGGGACATATAGGGCATCTAGGACGTCTGGGACGTCAAGGACGTTAGGGACATACGGGACAGCTGGGACGTCTGGGACGTTAGGGACATATGGGACATATGGGACATCTGGGACGTCTGGGACTTTAAGAACATATGGGACATCTAGGACGTCTGGAACGTCTGGGACGTTAAGGACATATGGGACATTTAGGACGCCTGGGACATTAGGGACATATGGGACATATGGGACATCTGGGACGCCTCGGACATTAGGGACATATGGGACATATGGGACATCTGGGACGTCTGGGACGTTAGGGACATATGGGACATCTGGGACGTCCGGGACGCTAATTACATGTGGGACATCTAGGGCGTCTGGGACGTCTGGGACGTTAAGAACATATGGGACATTTAGGACGCCTGGGACATTAGGGACATATGGGACATCTGAGACGTCTGGGACGTTAAGGACATATGGGACAACTAGGACATCTATGAAGTCTGGGACGTTAGTTACGTATGGGACATTTGGGACGTCTGGGACGTTAAGGACATATGGGACATCTAGGACGTCTGGGACGTTAAGGACATATGGGACATCTAGGGCGTCTGGGACGTCTGGGACGTTAAGGACATATGGGACATTTACTACGCCTGGGATATTAGGGACATATGGGACATCTGGGACGTCTGGGACGTTAGGGACATATGGGACATCTGGGACGTCTGGGACGTTAAGGACATATGGGACATCTAAGACATCTGGGACGTCTGGGACGTTAGGGACATATGGAACATCCAGGACGCCTGGGACATTAGAAACATATGAAACATATGGGACATCTGGGACGTCTGGGACGTTAGGGACATATAGGACATCTAGGACGTCTGGGACGTCAGGGACGTTAGGGACATACGGGACAGCTGGGACGTCTGTGACGTTAGGGACATATGCGACATTTAGGACGTCTTGGACGTTAGGGACATATGGAACATCTAGGACGCCTGAATCATTAGGGACACATGGGACATATGGGACATCTGGGACGTCTGGGACTTTAAGGACATATGGGACATCTAGGACGTCTGGGACGTCTGGGACGTTAAGGACATATGGGACATTTAGGACGCCTGGGACATTAGGGACATATGGGACATATGGGACATCTGGGACGCCTCGGACATTAGGGACATATGGGACATATGGGACATCTGGGACGTCTGGGACGTTAGGGACATATGGGACATCTGGGACGTCCGGGACGTTAATGACATGTGGGACATCTAGGGCGTCTGGGACGTCTGGGACGTTAGGAACATATTAGACATTTAGGACGCCTGGGACATTAGGGACATATGGGACATCTGGGACGTCTGGGACGTTAAAGACATATGGGACATCTGGGACGTCTGGGACGTTAAGGACATATGGAACAACTGGGACATCTGGGACGTCTGGGACGTTAGTTACATATGGGACATCTGGGACGTCTGGGACGTTAATGACATATGGGACATCTAGGACGTCTGGGACGTTAAGGACATATGGGACATCAAGGGCGTCTGGGACGTCTGGGACGTTAAGGACATATGGGACATTTACTACGCCTGGGATATTAGGGACATATGGAACATCTGGGACGTCTGGGACGTTAGGGACATATGGGACATCTGGGACGTCTGGGACGTTAAGGACATATGGGACATCTAGGACATCTGGGACGTCTGGGACGTTAGGGACATATGGAACATCCAGGACGCCTGGGACATTAGAAACATATGAAACATATGGGACATCTGGGACGTCTGGGACGTTAAGGACATTTGGGACATCTAGGACGTCTGGGACGTCTGGGACGTTAAGGACATATGGGACATTTAGGACGCCTGGGACATTAGGGACATTTGGGACATATGGGAGGTCTGGGACGCCTGGGACATTAGGGACAGATGGGACATATAGGACATCTGGGACGTCTGGGACGTTAGAGACATATGGGAGATCTGGGACGTCTGGGACGTTAGGGTCATATAGGACATCTAGGACGTCTGGGACGATAGGGACATATGGAACATATGGGACGTTAGGGACACATGGGACATCTGGGACGTCTGGGACGTTATTGAGATATAGGACATATGGGATATCTGGGACGTCTGGGACGTTAAGGATATACGGGACATCTAGGACGTCTGGGACGTTAGGGACATATGGGACATTTGGGACGCCTGGGACATTAAGGACATATGGGACATAATGGACATATGGGACGTCTGGGACGTTAGAGACATATGGGACATCTGAGACGTCTGGGACGTTAAGGACATATGTCACAGTTAGGACGTCTGGGACGTCTGGGTCGTTAAGGACATATGGGGCATTTAGGGCGCCTGGGACATTATGGACATATGGAACATCTGGGACGTCTGGGACGTTAAGGACATATGGGACATCTAGGACGTCTGGGACGTCTGAATCTTTAAGTACATATGGGACATTTAAAACGTCTGGAACATTAGGGACATATGGGACATATGGGACATCTGGGACGCCTAGAACATTAGTGCAAATGAGACATATGGGACATCTGGGACATCTGGGAAGTTAAGGACATATGGGACATCTGGGATGTCTGAGACGTTAGGGACATATGGGACATCTGGGACGTCTGGGACGTTAGGGACATATAGGACAACTAGGACGTCTGAGACGTCTGGGACGTTAGGGACATATGGGACATCTAGGACGTCTGGGACATTAGGGACATATGGGACATTTAGGACGTCTGGGACGTCTGGGACGTTAAGGACATATGGGACGTCTGGGACGTTAGGGACATATGGGACATTTAGGACGTCTGAGACGTCTGGGACGTTAGGGACATATAGGACATCTAGGACGTCTAAGACGTCTGGGACGTTAGGGACATATGGGACATTTAGGACGTCTGGGACGTCTGGGATGTTAAGGACATATGGGACGTCTAGGACGTTAGGGACATATGGAATATCTAGGACGCCCGGGACATTAGGGACATATGGGACATATGGGACGTCTGGGACGTTAGGGGCATATGGGACATCTGGGACGTCTGGGACGTTAAGGACATATGGGATATCTAGGACGTCTGGGACGTCCGGGACGTTAAAGACATATGGGACATTTAGGACGCCTGGCACATTAGGGACATATGGGACATATGGGACATCTAATACGCCTGGGAAATTAAGGATATATAAGACCTTTGGGACATCTGAGACGTCTGGGACGTTAGGGACATATGGCTCATCTGGGACGTCTGGGACGTTAAGGACATATGGGACATCTAGGACGTCTGGGAGGTTAGGGACTTATGGGACATTTGGGACGTCTGGGACTTTAGGGACATATGGGACATCTGGGACGTTAGGAATATATGGGACATCTAGGACGTTTGTGACGTTAGAGACATATGGGACATCTAGGAGATCTCGGACGTCTGGGACGTTAGGGACATACGGGACAGCTGAGACGTCTGGGACGTTAGAGACATATGCGACATTTAGGACGTCCGGGACGTCTGGGACGTTAAGGACATATGGGACATTTAAGACGCCTAGGACGTTAGGGACATATGGGACATATGGGACATCTGAGACGTTTGGGACATTAGAGACATATGGAACATATGGGACATTTGGGACGTCTGGGACGTCTGGGACGTTAAGGGCATATGGGACATCTAGGGCGTCTGGGACGTCTGGGACGTTATGGACATGTGGGAAATTTAGGACGCCTGGGACATTAGGGACATATGGGACATATGCGACATCTGGGACGCCTGGGACATTAGGGACATGTGGGACATATGGGACATCTGGGACGTCTGGGACGTTAGGGACATATAGGACATCTAGGACGTCTGGGGCGTCAGGGACGTTATTGACATACGGGACAGCTGGGACGTCTGGGACGTTAGGGACATATGGGACATTTAAGACGTCTTGGACGTTAGGGACATATGGAACATCTAGGACGCCTGGGTCATTAAGGACACATGGGACATATGGGACATCTGGGACGTCTGGGACTTTAAGGACATATGGGACATCTAGGACGTCTGGGACGTCTGGGACGTTAAGGACATATGGGACATTTAGGACGCCTGGGACATTAGGGACATATGGGACATATGGGACATCTGGGACGCCTCGGACATTAGGGACATATGGGACATATGAGACATCTGGGACGTCTGGGACGTTAGGGACATATGGGACATCTGGGACGTCCGGGACGTTAATGACATGTTGGACCTCTAGGGCGTCTGGGACGTCTGGAACGTTAAGAACATATGGGACATTTAGGATGCCTGGGACATTGGGGACATATGGGACATCTGGGACGTCTGGGACGTTAAGTACATATGGGACATCTGGGACGTCTGGGACGTTAAGGACATATGGGACAACTAGGACATCTGGGACGTCTGGGACGTTAGGGACATATGGAACATCTAGGACGCCTGGGACAGTAGAAACATAGGGGACATATGGGACATCTGGGACGTCTGGGACGTTAAGGACTTTTGGGACATCTAAGACGTCTGGGACGTCTGGAACGTTAAGGACATATAGGACATTTAGGACGCCTGGGACATTAGGGACATTTGGGACATATGGGACATCTGGGACGCCTGGGACATTAGGGACATATGGGACACATTGATCATCTGGGACGTCTGGGACGTTAGGGACATATGGGACATCTAAGACGTCTGGGACGCCTGGGACGTTAAGGACTTATGGGACATTTAGGAGGCCTGGGACATTAGGGACATATGGGACATATGGGATATCTGGGACGTCTGGGACGTTTAGGACATATGGGACATCTAGAACGTCTGGAACGTCTGGGACGTTAATGACATATGGGACATTTAGAAAGCCCTGGACATTAGGGACATATGGGACATATGGGATGTCTTGGACGCCTGGGACATTAGGGACATATAGGACATATAGGACATCTGGGACGTCTGGGACGTTATTGACATATGGGACATCTGGGACGTCTGGGACGTTAAGGACATATAAGACATCTAGGACGTCTGGAACGTTAGGGACATATGGAACATCTGGGACGTTAGGGACATATGGGACATCTGGGACGTTTAGGACGTTAATGACATATGGGACATTTAGGACGCCCTGGACATTAGGGACATATGGGACATATGGGAGGTCTTGGACGCCTGGGACATTAGGGACATATGGGACATATAGGACATCTAGGACGTCTGGGACGTTAGGGACATATGGGAGATCTGGGACGTCTGGGACGTTAGGGACATATAAGACATCTAGGACGTCTGGGACGTTAGGGACATATGAAACATCTGGGACGTTAGGGACATATGGGACATCTGGGACGTCTGGGACGTTAGGGAGGTATAGGACATATGGGATAAACTGGGACGTCTGGGACGTTAAGGATATATGGGAGATCTAGGACGTCTGGGACGTTAGGGACATATGGGACATTTGGGACGCCTGGGACATTAAGGACATATGGGACATATGGGACGTCTGGGACGTTAGAGACATATGGGACATCTGGGACGTCTGGGACGTGAAGGACATATGGGACATCTAGGACGTCTAAGACGTCTGGGACGTTAAGGACATATGGGACATCTAGGGCGCCTGGGACATTAGGGACATATGGGACATATGGGACATCTGGGACGTCTGAGACGTTAAGGACATATGGGACATCTAGGACGTATGTGCCGTCTGAAACGTTAAGGATATATGGGACATTTAAAACATCTGGGACATTAGGGACATATGGGACATCTGAGACGCCTTGGACATTAGGGACATATGAGACATATGGGACATCTGATACGTCTTCGACGTTAAGGACATATGGGACATCTGGGACGTCTGGGACGTCTGGGACGTTAGAGACATATAGGACATCTAGGACATCTGAGACGTCTGGGACGAGAGGGACATATGGGACACCTAGAACCTCTGGGACGTTAAGGACATATGGGACATCTAGGACGTCTGAGACGTCTGGGACGTTAGGGACATATGGAATATCTAGGACGCCTGGTACATTAGGGACATATGGGACATATGGGACATCTGGGACGTCTGGGACGTTAGGGACATATGGTACATCTGGGACGTCTGGGACGTTAAGGACATATGGGGCATCTAGGACGTCTGGGACGTCCGGGACGTTAAGGACATATGGGACATTTAGGACGCCTGGCACATTAGGGACATATGGGACATATGGGACATCTAATACGCCTGGGACATTAGGAATATATAAGACCTTTGGGGCATCTGGGACGTCTGGGACATTAGGGACGTATGGGTCATCTGGGACGTCTGGGACGTTAAGGACATATGGGACATCTAGGACGTCTGGGATTTTAGTAACATATTGGACATCTGGGACGTCTGGGACTTTAGGGACATATGGGACATCTGGGACGTTAGGAACATATAGGACATCTAGGACGTCTGTGACGTTAGAGACATATGGGATATCTAGGACATCTCGGACGTCTGGGACGTTAGGGACATACGCGACAGCTGAGACGTCTGGGACGTTAGAGACATAAGCGACATTTACGACGTCCGGGTCGTCTGGGACGTTAAGGACATTTAGGACGCCTAGGTCGTTAGGGACATATGGGACATATGGGACATCTGAGACGCCTGGGATATTAGGGACATATGGAACATATGGAACATTTGGGACGTCTGGGACTTCTGGGACGTTAAGGGCATATGGGACATCTAGGGCGTCTGGGACGTCTGGGACGTTATGGACATATGGGACATTTAGGACGCCTGGGACATTAGGGACATATGGGACATATGCGAAATCTGGGAAGCCTGGGACATTAGGGACATGTGGGACATATGGGACATCTGGGACGTCTGGGACGTTAGGGACATATAAAACATCTAGGACGTCTGGGACGTTAGGAACATAAGGGACATTTAGGACGTCTGGGACGTCAGGGAAGTTAGGGACATACGGGACAGCTGGGACGTCTGGGACGTTAGAGACATATGGGACATTTAGGACGTCTTAGACGTTAGGGACATATGGAACATCTATGACGTCTGGGACGTCTGGAACGTTAAGGATATATGGGACATTTAGGACGCCTGGGACATTAGGGACATATGGGACATATGGGACATCTGGGACGCCTCGGACATTAGGGACATATGGGACATATGGGACATCTGGGACGTCTGGGACGTTAGGGACATATGGGACATCTGGGACGTCCGGGACGTTAATGACATATGGGACATCTAGGGCGTCTGGAACGTCTGGGACGTTAAGGACATATGGGACGATTAGGACGCCTGGGACAATAGGGACCAATGGGACATCTGGGACGTCTGCGACTTTAAGGACATATGGGACATCTATGACGTCTGGGACGTCTGGAACGTTAAGGACTTATGGGACATTTAGGACGCCTGGGACATTAGGGACATATGGGACATATGGAATATCTGGGACGCCTCGGACATTAGGGACATATGGGACATATGGGACATCTGGGACGTCTGGGACGTTAGGGACATATGGGACATCTGGGACGTCCGGGACGTTAATGACATATGGGACATCTAGGGCGTCTGGGACGTCTGTGACGTTAAGGACATATGGGACGATTAGGACGCCTGGGACATTAGGGACCTATGGGACATCTGGGACGTCTAGAACGTTAAGGACATATGGGACATCTGGGACGTCTGGGACGTTAGGGACATATGGGACATCTGGGACGTCCGGGACGTTAATGACATATGGGACATCTAGGGCGTCTGGGACGTCTGTGACGTTAAGGACATATGAGACGATTAGGACGCCTGGGACATTAGGGACCTATGGGACATCTGGGACGTCTAGAACGTTAAGGACATATGGGACATCTGGGACGCCTCGGACATTAGAAACATATGGGACATATGGGACATCTGGGACGTCTGGGACGTTAAAGACATTTGGGAAATCTAGGACGTCTGGACCGTCTGGAACGTTAAGGACATATGGGACATTTAGGACGCCTGGGACATTAGGGACATTTGGGACATATGGGACATCTGGGACGCCTGGGACATTAGGGACATATGGGACATGTTGAACATCTGCGACGTCTGGGACGTTACGGACATATGGGACATCTGGGACGCATGGGACGTTAAGGACATATGGGACAATTAGGACGCCTGGGACATTAGGGATATATAGGACATAGGGGATATCTGGGACGTCTGGGACGTTAAGGATATATGGGACATCTAGGACGTCTGGGACGTCTGGGACGTTAAGGACATATAGCACCTATAGGACATATGGGACGTCTGGGACGTTAGGGATATATGGGACATCTGGGACGTCTGGAACGTTAAGGACATATGGGACATCTAGGACGTCTGGGACGTATGGGACGTTAGGGACATATGCACATCTGGGACGCCTGGGACATTAGGGACATATGGGACATATGGGACATATGGGACGTCTGGGACGTTAGGGACATATGGGACATCTGGGACGTCTGGGACGTTAAGGACATATGGGACATCTAGGACGTCTGGGACGTCTGGGACGTCAAGGACATATGGGTCATTTAGGACGCCTGGGACATTAGGGACATATGGGACATCTGGGACGTCTGGGACGTTAAGGACATATGGAACATCTATTACGTCTGGGACGTCTGAAACGTTAAGGACATATGGGACATTTAAAACGTTTGGGACATTAGCGACATATGGGACATATGGGACATCTGGGACGCTTGGGACATTAGGGACATGTGCGACATATGGGACATCTGGGACGTCTGGGTCGTTGAGGACATATGGGACATCTAGGACGTCTGGGACGTTAAGGGCATATGGGACATCTGGGACGTCTGGGACGTTAGGGACATATGGGACATCTGGAACGTCTGGGACGTTAGGGCATATAGGACATCTAGGACGTTTGGGACGTTAGGGACATATGGGACATCTAGGACGTCTGGGACGTCTGGGACGTTAGGGACATACGGGACAGCTGGGACGTCTGAGACGTTAGGGACATATGGGACATTTAGGACGTCTGGGACGTTAGAGACATATGGAACATTTAGGACGCCTGGGACATTAGGGACATATGGGACATCTGGGACGTCTGGACGTGAGGGACATATGGGACATCTGGGACGTCTGGGACGTTAAGGACATATGGGACATCTAGGACGTCTGGAACGTGTGGGACGTTAAGGACATATGGGACATTTAGGACGCCTGGGACATTAGGGACATATGGTACATATGGGCCATCCGGGACGCCTGGGACATTCGGGACGTATAAAACATATGGGACATCTGGGACGTCTGGGACGTCTGGGACGTTAAGGACATATAGGACAAAATTTGAGATCTGGGACGTTAGGGACATATGGGACAGCTGGGACGTCTGGGACGTTAGGGACATATGGGACATTTAGGACGTTTGGGACGTTAGGGACATATGGAACATCTAGGATGCCTGGGACATTAAGGACATATGGGACATATGGTACGTCTGGAACGCCTGGGACATTAGGGACATATGAGACATATGGGACATCTGGGACGTCTGGAACGTTAGGGACATATGGAACATCTGGGACGCCTGGGACGTTAAGGACATATGGGACATCTAGGACGTCTGGGACGTCTGGGACGTTAAGGACATATGGGACATTTAGGACGCCTGGGATATATGGGACATATTGGACATCTGGGACGTCTGGGACGGTAAGGACATATGGGACATCTAGAACGTCTGAGACGTCTGGGACGTTAAAGACATATGGGACATTAAGGACGCCTGGGACATTACGGACATATGGTACATATGGGACATCTGGGACGCTTGGGACATTAGGGACATATAGGACATATGGGACATCTGGGACGTCTGGGACGTCTGGGACGTTAGGTACATATGAAACATATGGGACATCTGGGACGTCTAAGACGTTAGGTACCAATGGGACATCTGGGACGTCTTGGACGTTAAGGACATATGGGACATCTGGAACGTCTGGGACGTTAAGAACATATGGGACATCTGGGACGTCTGGGATGCTAAGGACATATGGGACATCTGGGACGTCTGGGACGTTAAGGGCATATGGGAAATCTAGGATGTCTGGGACGTCTGTTACGTTAAAGACATAAGGGACATCTAGGGCGTCTGGGACGTCTGGGACGTTAAGGACATATGGGATAATTATGACGCCTGGGATATTAGGGACATATGGGACATCTGGGACGTCTGGGACGTTAGGGACATCTAGGACATCTGGGACGTCTGGGACGTTAGGGACATATGGAACATCTTGGACGGCTGACACATTAGAAACATATGAAGCATATGGGACATCTGGGACGCCTGGGACGTTAGGGACATATGGGACATCTGGGACGTCTGGGACGTTAAGGACATATGGGACATCTAGGACATCTGGGACGCCTGGGACATTAGGGACATATGGGACATCTGGGACGTCTGGGACGTTAGGGACATATAGGACATCTGGGACGTCTGGCACGTTAAGGACATATGGGACATCTAGGACGTTTGGGACGTCTGGGACGTTAAGGACATATGGGACATCTAGGACGTTTGGGAAGTCTGGGACGTTAAGAACATATGGGACATTTAGGACGCCTGTGACATTAGGGACATATGGAACATATGGGACATCTGGGACGTATGGGACGTTAAGGACATGTGGAACATCTAGGACGTCTGGGACGTTAAGGACATATGGGACATCTAGGACGTTTGGGACGCCTCGGAGGTTAAGGACATATAGGACATTTAAGACGCCTGGGACATGTGGGGCATATGGTACATCTGGGACGCCTGGGCCGTCTAGGACGTTAGGTACATATGGGACATATGGGACATCTGGGACGTCTAAGACGTTAGGTACATACGGGACATCTGGGACGTCTTGGACGTCTGGGACGTTAGGTACATATGGGACATATGGGACATCTGGGACGTCTGGGACGTTAGGGAGATATGGGACATCTGGGACGTTTGGGACGTCTGGGACGTTAGGTACATATGGGACATATGGGACATCTGGGACGTCTAAGACGTTAGGTACATATGGGACATCTGAGACGTCTTGAACGTCTGGGACGTTAGGTACATATAGGACATATGAGACATCTGGGACGTCTAAGACGTTAGGTACATATGGGACATCTGAGACGTCTTGGACGTCTGGGACGTTAGGTACATATGGGACATATGGGACATCTGGGACGCCTAATACGTTAGGTACATATGAGACATCTGTTACGTCTTGGACGTTAAGGACATATGGGACATCTGGAACGTCTGGGACGTTAAGAACATATGGGACATCTGGGACGTCTGGGATGCTAGGGACATATGGGAAATCTGGGACGCCTGGGACGTTAAGGGCATATGGGAAATCTATTACGTCTGGGACGTCTGGGACGTTAAAGGCATATGGGACATCTAGTGCGTCTGGAACGTCTGGGACGTTAGGGACATATGGGACATCTGGGACGTCTGGGACGTTAAGGACATATGGGACATCTAGGACATCTGGGACGTCTGGGACGTTAGGGACATATGGAACATCTAAGACGGCTGACACATTAGAAACATATGAAACATATGGGACATCTGGGACGTCTGGGACGTTAGGGACATATGGGACATCTGGGACGTCCGGGACGTTAAGGACATATGGGACATCTAGGACATCTGGGACGTCTGGGACGTTAGGGACATATAGGACATCTGGGACGTCTGGCACGTTAAGGACATATGGGACATCTAGGACGTTTAGGACGTCTGGGACGTTAAGGACATATGGGACATTTAGGACGCCTGGGACATTAGGGACATATGGGACATCTAGGACGCCTGGGACATTAGGTACATATGGGACATATGGGACATCTAGGACGTCTGGGACAACTGGGACGTTAGGTACATATGGGACATATGGGACATCTGGGACGCCTAATACGTTAGGTACATATGAGACTTCTGGGACGTCTTGGACGTTAAGGACATATGGGACATCTGGAACGTCTGGGACGTTAAGAACATATGGGACATCTGGGACGTCTGGGATGCTTGGGACATATGGGACATCTGGGACGTCTGGGACGTTAAGGGCATATGGGAAATCTAGAACGTCTGGGACGTCTGGGACGTTAAAGACATATGGGACATCTAGGGCGTCTGGGATGTCTGGGACGTTAAGGACATATGGGATATTTAGGACGCCTGGGACATTAGGGACATATGGGACATCTGGGACGTCTGGGACGTTAGGGACATATGGGACATCTGGGACGTCTGGAACGTTAAGGACATATGGGACATCTAGGACATCTTGGACGTCTGGGACGTTAGGGACATATGGAACATCTAAGACGGCTGACACATTAGAAACATATGAAACATATGGGACATCTGGATCGTCTGGGACGTTAGGGACATAAAGGACATCTGGGACGTCTGGCACGTTAAGGACATATGGGACATCTAGGACGTTTAGGACGTCTGGGACGTTAAGGAGTTATGGGACATTTAGGACGCCTGGGACATTAGGGGCATATGGGACATCTAGGACGCCTGGGACATTAGGGACATATGGGACATATGGGGCATTTAGGACGCCTGGGGCATTAGGGACATATTGGACATATGGGACATCTGTAAGCCCTGGAACATTAGGGACATACGGACATCTGACGCGTCTGGCACGTTAGGGACATATGGGACATCTGGAACGTCTGGGACGTTAGGGACATATGGGACATCTAGGACGTTTGGGACGTCTGGGACTTTAAGGACATATGGGACATTTAGGACACCTGGGACATTAGGAACATATGGGACATATGGGACATCTGGGACGTATGGGACGTTAAGGACATATGGGACATCTAGGACGTCTGGGACGTTAGGGACATATGGGGCATCTAGGACGTTTGGAACGTCTGGGACGTTAGGGACATATGGGACATCTATTACGTCTGGGACGTCTGGGACGTTAAAGGCATATGGGACATCTAGGGCGTCTGGAACGTCTGGGACGTTAGGGACATATGGGACATCTGGGACGTCTGGGACGTTAAGGACATATGGGACATCTAGGACATCTGGGACGTCTGGGACGTTAGGGACATATGGAACATCTAAGACGGCTGACACATTAGAAACATATGAAACATATGGGACATCTGGGACGTCTGGGACGTTAGGGACATATGGGACATCTGGGACGTCCGGGACGTTAAGGACATATGGGACATCTAGGACATCTGGGACGTCTGGGACGTTAGGGACATATAGGACATCTGGGACGTCTGGCACGTTAAGGACATATGGGACATCTAGGACGTTTAGGACGTCTGGGACGTTAAGGACATATGGGACATTTAGGACGCCTGGGACATTAGGGACATATGGGACATCTAGGACGCCTGGGACATTAGGTACATATGGGACATATGGGACATCTAGGACGTCTGGGACAACTGGGACGTTAGGTACATATGGGACATATGGGACATCTGGGACGCCTAATACGTTAGGTACATATGAGACTTCTGGGACGTCTTGGACGTTAAGGACATATGGGACATCTGGAACGTCTGGGACGTTAAGAACATATGGGACATCTGGGACGTCTGGGATGCTTGGGACATATGGGACATCTGGGACGTCTGGGACGTTAAGGGCATATGGGAAATCTAGAACGTCTGGGACGTCTGGGACGTTAAAGACATATGGGACATCTAGGGCGTCTGGGATGTCTGGGACGTTAAGGACATATGGGATATTTAGGACGCCTGGGACATTAGGGACATATGGGACATCTGGGACGTCTGGGACGTTAGGGACATATGGGACATCTGGGACGTCTGGAACGTTAAGGACATATGGGACATCTAGGACATCTTGGACGTCTGGGACGTTAGGGACATATGGAACATCTAAGACGGCTGACACATTAGAAACATATGAAACATATGGGACATCTGGATCGTCTGGGACGTTAGGGACATAAAGGACATCTGGGACGTCTGGCACGTTAAGGACATATGGGACATCTAGGACGTTTAGGACGTCTGGGACGTTAAGGAGTTATGGGACATTTAGGACGCCTGGGACATTAGGGGCATATGGGACATCTATGTTCGCCTGGGACATTAGGGACATATGGGACATATGGGGCATTTAGGACGCCTGGGACATTAGGGACATATGGGACATATGGGACATCTGTAAGCCCTGGGACATTAGGGACATACGGGACATCTGACGCGTCTGGCACGTTAGGGACATATGGGACATCTGGAACGTCTGGGACGTTAGGGACATATGGGACATCTAGGACGTTTGGGACGTCTGGGACGTTAAGGACATATGGGACATTTAGGACACCTGGGACATTAGGGACATATGGGACATATGGGACATCTGGGACGTATGGGACGTTAAGGACATATGGGACATCTAGGACGTCTGGGACGTTAAGGACATATGGGACATCTAGGACGTTTGGGACGTCTGGGACGTTAGGGACATATGGGACATCTAGGACGTCTGGGACATTAGGGACATATGGGATATTTAGGACGTCTGGGACGTTAGGGACATATGGAATATCTAGGACGCCTGGGACATTAGGAACATATGGGACATATGGGACATCTGGGACGGCTGGGACGTTAGGGACATATGGGACATCTGGGACGTCTGGGACGTTAAGGACATATGGGACATCTAGGACGTCTGGGAGCATACTTTCCATATTTAAAAAATTTATAGTAATTTTAGACGGTACTTTTAATAAGATATAGCAAGTCAAAGCAAAACCACTGAGTAAACTGCAGACGTCTAATGTCCCTCTGTGTCTGCACTTTACTTAAACTTTCATTGGCTCCATATTAATCAATTACCGATTGTAGCCGAACAGTTGTCATAATACCTTATGCGTCTGCAGATTACGTATATGCATCTGGGACGCCTGGGACATTAGGGACAAATGGGACATATGGGACATCTGGGACGTCTGGGACGTTAAGGACATATGGGACATCTAGGACGTCTGGGACGTCTGGGACGTTAAGGACATATGGGACATTTAGGACGCCTCGGACATTAGGGACATATGGGACATATGGGACGTCTGGGACGTCTGGGACGTTAGGGACATATGGGACTTCTGGGACGTCTGGGACGTTAGGGACATATGGGACATTTAGGACGTCTGGGACGTTAGGGACATATGGAATATCTAGGACGCCTGGGACATTAGGAACATATGGGACATATGGGACATCTGGG
>CALNHX010010076.1:0-43512 GCA_940337035.1 Agriotes lineatus
TTTAATCTAAGTAGGTAGCTCTTCCTGAAATGTTTTATAGTGCCATAAGTTATCATTCTGAACAACTTTTCTTGGTAAAATTTTATCGTATCATGAGCAGAAAGTGGTAGTTTACTTAAAAGGAAAATAGTTTTCGCTTACTGTCAATGCCGACTTGTCTCAAAAACTGAAAATATTCTTCAATTTTTCTTCAGACTGAGCAGGACCTAATCCCACAATCTTAAAATAAAATTCAAAATTTTTTGGTCCATCTCACCTCTTGCAACATCAATCCTGGGACACACTGTGTGCCCTAAAAGTACGTACGATTTTATGTTTTCTAGCACCACGTCTCAGGGTTGTCTTTCTTTATCAATTGGGATACTTCTTCTTCTTCCTCTCATGTTAGGCCAGTGGTTTGTTTAGTTCCACAAAGTAGCGGTTCTATAAGCCCTATTTGCTCGTACATCAGGTAGGTGGCTAGCTTTTCCCATCTAAATCGACTACCACAGATGTTAGCGTGGTATCCGGGGAGCGAACAATTTCTAAAATGTTTTACAGTCGCCAAGTATCAAACCCGAGCTAAACGCCTGAGAGTCACTGGGCCATTGGATCACTTCATGTGCTAGACAGGATGTTCGTTTTTGTATATTCGTTTTCATACATATCTTCTCTCTCTATTGATGTATTAAATTGTTTTTTCTAAGATCGCCCCGGTATCTTAAATTTCAAGTGTTTACTCCATTCATTTTAAGGAAATCATTTTGACTTTTTTTCACCTGTTAGAATTTTTGCTAGTGATAAGAACATGGTGGCTTTCAACGGTAGAAGCAGCTTAACGCAGCACGTGCATTTCAAACCCATAAAATAATAAAAAAGAGATTCACAACTTTAGCTGCAGTTTACGAAGGTACACGTCTTTTCAAATAGACTCCTTTGGAGAAAAAGTTATTATGCGGTTACTACTGCTCTTTACACTAAAGGCTGAATTATTGCATTACTACTGCCTGGACATCAGCCTCTTCTCTGGAGGGGAATTGGGAATTAAGCTCCACGGTTGGCAAAGCCGGATTGTGGAATGGTAATGGAGTCGGCACTAGGTTGCAGTAGTAATTAGACCCATATTTTCCGGGATAGAGCCAAAGGTTTTACCACTGAGCCACTTACAAAGCTCAGCTCACATTTTAAAAACCGTTTTGTCATCTTCTCACTATTATTAAAAATATTAGCAACTGAATATAGAAGAATTTCAAGCAGTGAACGCTTAAACTTTTTAAAACTGTTGTGAAATGTAGAGACTAAGGCAAAAATGTGTCCTTGTAGTAAGTACGCTGTACAATTAATTGTACCAGATGCTAACAAATAGGAGAAAAGGAAATAGTAAACTGTCCATAGAAATTATGATAATAAAATGGTTGTTTAAAGCTTACAATAAAGCCGGAAAAGCCGTAAATGTCTAAATTAGCGAATTAGTAAAGTGAAGAATGTCCGCCAATCGCATCCTGGTTACTTACAGTATTCTAGGAAATTAACTAATCTGAGGATAGTCTATCAGAAAGCAATATGAATCGAATATCGTAATCGTGAGTACCATCCGCAAAAAACAAACCGCTTTATTTCCGTTAAAATCTTTTTTAAGTTAGACAATGTAGGAACACATATGCCAGAACATAGTCCCTATAATATGTTCGGCAATTCATTTTTCCATGTAGGGTTATTGAATTTCTGTGTCTCACCATCTATACGATTTCCATGCTGTGCATTTTTGTATTTGGCACACTGTATTGCTAGTACGTATACACAAAGAATGAAGGTGGTTCAAAAACACAGAAGTTGCATTAAATTGGTTAAAATCTAGTTTTATTAAACTAACGTTTACGAATAATCGAGGTAAAGTTTTGCAGTAGTATTAACTTAATTTTAAAAACTGTTATAAACTGTGAAGTTTGGATATTTATTTAATAAGTTGATATTTTAAATGACAGATACTATTTTGAGTAACAGTAAATTCGTTTACTCCAGTTTTAGTAGCATGCGCGGACTATGCCGTTTACTAGAAAATTAGAAACTAGATTTTGCCGATCAATACAAATAATAACACTAAATACACCAATAAAGTTTTGATATTATTCCAAGAGTTATTATTTTATTACAATTGTTTCCATTTGAACTTATTAACATCAGTTTTAGATTGCAGGTAGTATTTACAAAATAATAGCAGTGCATTTTTCAATTGCCACTTAATAAGTCGATAATCACATAAAACTAATTTGATTTTACAAGCCCCACAGCGCACTGGCGCAATACACGAAAAACTTTTTAACGGCTTTGTTAGTAGGAAAAACAACTACGGCTGATTAAATTTTCAATTATATCTAACCGCAGAAATCGCGAAACATCGGCGAAACGGCAAGGTTGATAATGGAAACAAGTCAGCACCAA
Organism: Agriotes lineatus; assembly: GCA_940337035.1. Taxonomy (NCBI): domain Eukaryota; kingdom Metazoa; phylum Arthropoda; class Insecta; order Coleoptera; family Elateridae; genus Agriotes; species Agriotes lineatus. The sequence continues at coordinate 2,422 of CALNHX010010076.1, forward strand.
TTTAAAGCATGACTTGCCATTTCATTAAATTAGTGGGGTAATAATATGGCCCCAACGGGCATCGGCTATGATCCGGCAACTTTATTTTACACTTTTTGCTCGAAGGGGTCCTGAATAATTAATTATTTCTTTCGGTTACGAATTGAATTGCTATGATATATGAATACGTAGGTAGTTACGTTGAACATTTGCATCGGAGAACTATTAATTTTCTTGCAAGTACTTCTCCGTGGGCTGTGACCTTTTCAACACGATTTTAATTAAAGTGCTTAGATAGCTACATCTGGGTGGTAAAGCTGTTTTATAATTTATTATGCAAAACATTTTATTGTTTTTCATATGATACTGTACTATATTTCTATATTAAAAATCGTCGAGTAAAGTGGTACTCTACACTATAGCAACCAGTATAGCATAGCAATGGCGATTTGTCATACGTTTGCCAATACTGAAGTGTCGTTGTCAGTTTCTGTCATATTTGACGTTAGCAGGTTAGGTTAGTCTCCAGACCAAACCTCAGTCAGTGAGTGTTATACGTAAAAAACTAATGTTACTCAAAAATCGCACAATACCTTACAACGAAATACTATTTTATGGAAGGTAGAAAACTACTATGTGGTTAAAACAGGCCACTGGCCTATAATAAGACGAAAAAAGAAATAAAACCAAAAGTCTTTAGGTAAAGACCGTTGCCCATAGTAACGGTCAATAAAATTCCTTTTTCTACTGATGTATGTAAAAATTGCTAGTTTTCCACGGCTTACCCTACATGAAAGTGACTTTTTTTCATTCTAGAGATGAAAATATTTTCACCTGTAGAGATGAAAATGAGAACTTCGAATTTATGATTTTCTTGATTAAAATACTAAACCAACTAAATTCGCTTGAACTTTCTTATCAATTAATTAAATTTCAATGGAATATTTTATGTACAAACCTAAAGTGAGCCTTAAGCTGTTTAAAAAACTAAAATAACATGATGACATAGTGACCCATTTCACTTGAAAAGTATCATTTTCTATGAGAATGCAACAATACATTACTATGGAAACTACTAAACTTAACAATTAAATTTTTATTAACACTTCGCTTCGAATTGAATTTAAAGTAATTGCAAATCGAATAATATGGATTCTGAAACCGACATAAGTGTACCAGGTACACCGCCGGGCATTATTGAAGCGGCAAAGTCCGCTTCTAATAATATCCTACCCGAAAAATCCAGAGCAAGCTATGAATTTGTATATAAAAAGCTCATGGATTGGAGAAATGACAACAAGATAAACTCATTCTCGGAAAACGTTCTTTGGAGTATGTATTCCATGCTACACAATACCAGCGTACATAAATCAAACAAGTAGAGACACTCACTGTCGGTTCCTTTGATGTCAAAATTCCGATTTGGATGACCTTGAACGGCTCCTGGGGGGTACTTTCCGATAGTACTAACAGATGGCGCCACTACTTGATCGCAACATGATTGGTAGCAGAGCCAGTAACTGGCTATGATTGGTAGAACTTTGTGCTGCCATCTGATAGTCAAGCTTAGAAATACCCACCGAGTTACTGTCCCAGGCACTCTAGACAGGTTTAAACATTTGGCATGAGTGTCTCTACTTGTTTGATTTATGTACGCTGACAATACCATTAAGATCAAGCATAATGTGGATATTTCAAAATATGCCAAGCTCAAAGTATATTTAAAGCGAAACTCGACGGGGTTCAGAAGCAAAAAAGCTAACGTGTTAACATCACAACAAATTCAGGCATTTATCCATGATGCACCTGACAATAAATTATTGCTTATGAAGGTAATTGGGTATTATATTTAATGTTCCCTATGTGGAAATACATTTTACGTATTCATTATAGGTAGCACTAATTTTTGGCATTGCTGGCGCTTGTCGTTCCCATGGATTACGGGATTTAGAAGTTAATAATGTTCAGGATTTGGAAAAAAAACTTACTTGTTGAAACGGGTCAATTCGTGCCACCTGTATCTACTTATTTTATATCTGTCCATTATATGCTAATTAGCAATGAAGCCTGACAGTAAGGGCCGGTTGCAGAAAGCAATGTTAAGTCTGGTGTTAGCTAACATCGCGTCAAAGTGAACAAAAACGAATCAAATCTCAAATGCTTATGGTAACTAATACATTAGTAAACAAAATTTGATGCGATTTTGTTCACTTTGACGCGATGTTAGCTAACACCAGACTTAACATTGCTTTCTGCAACCGGCCCTAAGTGTTTTTGTGTTCATTCATGTAGTTTAGCACTTTAGAGTAATAATTGAGCTATACGCTGTCACTGACTATAAGTGTAATGTGCCACGAATTCTTGACGAAATTTGTCCATAGTGCAGTTTCGTTCGGAGAATAACCGGTCGGTATGTGAATCAACGCCGGAGGCCTGCCTGAAGAGAATTCGGGCCCGAGTGGTTGAATAACGCGGATCAACAGATTCGCACCAAGATTATTAACTTCGTCTCAACCAGCAATATTCATGCGCCAGCGGCAAGAATGCACTTTCAGCTCTTAACATACAATATACTATTTTCGACGACTGACATCGAAAGTAGATTTATCTCACTATCATTTGACAACAGAAAGTTGACATTTGCTGCTGAGCTTGCGTTTTCATCACTTTGCCGCTCGCCGAGTGTTTTGGGTTTCCACGTGAACAAAATAGGTAGCCACGTCCGAATGTTTCCTTGACGATGCACGTCATTTGTCGAAATATTCGCGTCACATGTCTAATAGACTGCGCGAGTAATGTTAACTTGATTGTCAATTAATATTTGCAATAAAATGAAATATGATATTTTCCATTAATAATATGCTCAGTCGTCGAAAAAATAGTATGTATGTTTCGAGCTAAAAGTGCGCTTGCCGCATTTGCAATATTCATGCGCAAGCGGCAAGAATGCACTTTCAGCTCTTAACATACAATATACTATTTCATCAGGATGTTTCATTCTGACGTATGATATGACCGGTCAAAATTAGACTCGAAAAACATCAAATAGCATTTTTTTTGACCGTACACATTAACCAAATTATGATATGCAACGAAATCAATACGATTAAAATACAAAAACCTGGATTTGTTCTGTACAGTGAAACAAAAACCTGTAGAAGATAAAACCATACTGTAATGATTTTGAAAATGGTATTTTACAATAAATGTCAGAAACAGCTTCTTGCAGATACTGGGAACAGATTTTGTTTTTGTTAACATGAGGGCGTTAGATACTGAGTTTAAAGAAAAATGTTACATCCATTTAAAATTAAGGCATTCAGTGATTTTTTAATATATTGTTTAGAGATTCAAACAAGATATTTGATTAAGTTTTGGTTTAAAAACTACTCAAGTAATGGTTATAAACATCGATCTTCTCCCGTGGCCCACTCAATCTACAGATTTGTCGTCCATTGAACATGTCTTGGGCATGAAACTGAAAATCTATACTTTACCAGAACTCCCAAGAACAGCGACATCATCTCCAAATTACGTGAAATGAATTATCGAATGATTCACATGATGACCTTATTCGCACCATGTCTAGAGGGGTATATAAATGTGTGAGATGCCGGGCTGGTGTAACTGGTTATTAAAATTTATAACTCGTATTTGTTTATTTTTTTAAATCAAAACTTAATCAATTATCTTGTTTGACTTTCTAAACAATATATTAAAAATTCACGTAATCCCTGCTTTTTAAACGGATGTAACGTTTTTTTAACTCAATTTTTCAAACTAATCTTAGTTGTATTTGTTCTTATCGAACTGAAATTCTATTTTGGATGTGATAAACACCCAAGACAGTGGAAAAAGTCCGATAAAGCATATCATAATAGACCAATGCCAAAAATTCCATCATTCAGAGAGCAACTATCGTTACCGTAGCCGTCACAGTCAATTTATAAAACATTAAGGTACAGTAAACAACTGTCACTGTCAGTTCACATTTTGAATTTTAATTTAATCATATACGACTTTCCAGTTTATTGAGGTTATTCCTCCGTAATAAGAAATGCTATACGCTTTACAAGCCATAGCCGCCCGTAACTGAAAAACTTTTCGATCACCCTTTAGAATCATGTTTGTAGACAATTTCACTTACTAAAATGTCCTAGCAATATATCAATATAGAGGGCGTTTCGAAAAGTTTGGGACACCGTTTACGGGGATACGTTTCTGATTAAAATAGTCAGATATAATCAAATATGCCGTAGTATAATATATACCCGTAGAACGTTACGAACCAGAGCATTTGAATTTTTATTTTTAGATTTTCTTCACAAAAAACATTATTTATTACATCAAGCACAAATTTTGCATAATGTGGTTTCATTAATTTTCTGAAATACCCATCTAACTAAAATTAGGATCAAAGTGCAGGGAACTCTAGATACTCTACTTTTCCAAGTTCGTAAATATAGCAGGCTTGGAAATATAGATCATCCTATGTATTTCCACTATACAGTGGGCACGAAAATTGTGCCAAATTGAGGGAATTTACACCTTTCAGTGCACCAATAAGTAACCCCCAATTTTGTACCTAAATTTCTCGCCTCTTTTGGTCAGCGGCAAAAGCAAATGTTTGAATGTTTAGTGCGGTTCAAACCTCAACTTGTTAACTGACAAGCTGTGACATTTTTCAAACTAATCGTGACAGCTTTGCCGCGAATTCACCGTCAGTGGGTACGAAAATGCCGGGTATTGAAATGACCTATATTCCCACGCTTGCTATATTTACGGACCTTGTACTTCTCCTTGATACTAAAGATGATTTTTTTTTATGTTTTTGGTACTATTTCAATAGGTACAGTATTTTCGCAAAAAAGGTGTAGGTAATTGTTTTGTATAAAAAAAACAAGGAGCATAGATTATATCGAAATTGAAAAATTCGTTATGGGAAACATTTTAATAACAAAATAATTTTCGCAAAGATAGTTTTAGATCAATACGCGAAATGCAGTTCATAACATCTCAATTCACACATCTCTACTTAAAAATCATTCAAATGAGGGAAACTCTTGTAGTTTTCGATACAAAACAAGTAGAGCTTTTTTGCGAATATAAAATACCTATTAAAATATCGTACGTGACTTATCAGAAATGTAAAGATAAGAAATATCAGGCTTAATGTCAAGTGGATGTTCGATTTGAATTTGAGAAAATTAATGAAACTGCATCATGTCACGTTAGAATTCGATTCGGTAAGTAATTATTGAGTCGTCAAAAAAATCTAAAAACAAAAATTCAACTTATCGGGCCCGTAACTTATTAAGGGTGCATATTTTCTTAAACGGTGCTCCAGTTTTTTTAGATCATCCTTTAATTTTTGTACAGCGCTGTAAAAATTACACAATTAAAATAGTAGTAAAATTTGGGGCGCCACACTCCACGCGAGACTTTAGCATGAGAGTCTACAGGACAGGGCCGCCGATTGTGTTCTATATATTCGAACTAATCAAGGAGCAGTATATAGACCACAACAGATGTAGGCAATAGTTCTGGTTTCTTTTTATTTAATTATCAGGTTTTTTTTACACCCCTAATACCTTTGATGAAATAAATATTAAACATTCTTCCAATTTCTACTTTGTTCAGTATTATAATCGTCAGTATTACTATTTCTATACGGGCCACCGTTGGGACCTCGTCAACCGTCAACTTCGGTTAAATTAAAGAAAAGTTGCATCTTTCGGAGACCAATTTATAGATATATTTTTAAAAACCCAGATTCTTTTGATTTTGACTCTCTCTAATGGTTTGAATTATTACCAAAGGACCTAACAAATTGAGCAGAATCTATTAGTGTTGAAAGATTCGTCGAACAAACCTTTATTTTCCATTTATAGTAATCAACTTTGGCCATATCGCAGTGGCATCGAATTTTGATACGTTAGACATTGTTCTTTACTAAGTTTGCAGCGATAAGCAACCTACTAATAAAAGATGCACAACAAAGGTGTAAAAAAATCTTTTTGTCAAGTTGGCGCTGGCGATTGGGTAGTGTTAGTTATGAAACAAAGGTCCGATTTGTCATTGTTCATAGATGTATCTATCATAACACACTTTACATAATTTCTGCTGGCGCACCATTTCGATTGCAACTCAAATGAAGAAGAAACGTGTTAATAACTTCATATTTGGTGAAATTAAATCAATCATTTGTTTTATAACAAGCAATGTCAAATTGACACCACCAACTAGACATATTCGTTGTGAATCTTTTATCAAAATATAGCGTATATCGCTGAAGCCAGATTCAACAGCAAATAATTATCACATTTTTTTTCATCTATTTATTCTTTCGTTATTATTATTTCTAGTCCATCTCCTTAGGTTTTATATTCATTGGTAATTATCAGCTTGTTTCATTATTAGAGTAGAGCAATTGTTAACCCAATTACACTTTAATGAAAATGTCAAGCTACATTGATTTCTATTGCTTATGTTCACTTGAAGAGGGCTTCTAATAATAAAATCGACGATTAATTATTCGTTCGGACCTAAAAAGCAATTTTATCCAGCAAGGCGAGTTTGAGGGGGCCAAATGGAAAATAAAAGCCCCCAGCGCAATAAAACAGGTTAGAATAATGTTTTAAAGATTAAAATTCCAAACGTGTTAAGTATGCGAGTTGTCGCATGAGCGTGCAGAATCGCAGGCGAAGGGGTGCGCCGATATTAAAATCCACCCCATTAACCTGGCTCTATCAGAGCCCAATATTCGAGAAATAAAGGCTTGACATTTATCTGGGCATGACGAACCGACACGTCACGCTTAACAGCGAATTCGAAATGAAAAGCAAAAAACCAACAGCTGTCTACAAGTTCACGCCCGATACGCGCAAGCAAGTCGCGTAGAAAATATTTATAATCTATTAGGTGCGTGAAAAATAGACGGTGGCGGAAAATGTATGAATAAATTATTTCCCTGTTCAAAAAAGCTTTGTCGCTTTGTCATTGTCGCGAATAACTGAATTTTGTCTCCCTGTCCTAAATTTAATTGTCTTTCCGGCATCGGTAACTTCCTGAAATATTTTTAAATTGCATTTGTCAGTAATTAACTTAACGCTGCACACACCACGAAAGTCGCAGCAACCCTATACAATTATTGCGGCTGTATCTTTCTTGAAAAATTAAAAATAACAGGTTTAGAACTTTCTTTATAACAGTCTGAGTCGTCTCTCTGGTTGCGACTTAGACTTCATTATTTGGAATTCTCTGTTGCTATAAATGGCAGTGTCTTATTTTGACCACATAGTGTGTTCGGTTTTATTGGTATGCCCAACCTATATTAATTGTCGTTTTTGTATCTCATTAATTATCTCTTTCCACTCCCACCGATTTCGTTGTATTAGTGTTTCGTAAAACATACTCTGTTGGTTCGTGTTTTTCTGCAATTTCCATCTATCTCGGTATAGTTTCCATTATTATCCCATGTTTCTGGTCCATAGATATACTACTGTTGTAAATATTTTCAACGTTGGACTTTTGCTCAAGTGTATATTCCATAACACCGAATTTGGAGATTTGATTACAGTTCGGCTCTTGTTTACCTTGGGTATTTATTTCTTCGTTACTCTTGCCGTCAGTATTAAATGTCACTCATCTTATTTCTTTATCCCATTCAGTAGTAGATTTGTCACCAAGCCAATTTTTATTTAAGGATAAGCTTTTCTCACGGGCCTTCTCAACTTCCTAATCATATTTGCGAAAATATTGGATTATTGCATAACGAATATCAATATCAATACGTAATCTTATCTTTCTACAATGATTTTGCCACAGTTGCAGGATTCTGTCCAAGCATATTTCAAACAGAGTTGGAGATAGCCACTGCCCCTGCCATTGTCCACATTTCTTCTGCAATTCTCGTACTTATTTCTATTCTCGCTCCACTCTTTTTGTTCCTCGGAGGCTATCTATAAAGTTACGGAGCCTAAAAGGGTTATTGCGTTCACATTACCCACTCACATTTTCACAACGTATGCGCTGTTTTCTCTGGTTTCTCATTGTAAAGTCTGCATGTGAGGTTTCTACTACACCTGTTAGCTATATTTTCCCTAAATATTTTCAAATATCGCAAAGCTACGAGAGTATATTTGAGGGCCCGCCAGCTATACTCAGTGAAGGTGACGTGTAGTTCTTTAAATGATGTAATTACCAAATATAATGAGCGGCAAGTCTTTAAATTACAACAAATATACTCATATAGGTCAAGAACGTATAAACTCAGTTTAATCGCAGCAGACAATAACACAATATCTGGAATACAGAAAAACAGAAGGTAGCAGTAATGAGATAAGACAATAAACCATATAAACTGTGCATTAGTATAGTAATTGTTAAGAACGTTACTTACTCGAAAGGAGCACCCCCATATAACGCTAACATATCAGTGATTGGCACAATTTGATACGCATTCTAAAATTAAACTAGTAAAATATAAAATTACATAATTAGACCAGCTTCAATTTCTTCACATTGCTTGATGTACAAATATCATTACCATAGATCATTACGTCGCACGCTACTTATCTGAGGGAGTCATGCTTCTGCAGTGTGTGAATCAGATAGCCTCCAAACGGGATCTTACAGCATAACGATGCTAAGATGCTTTCTGCATAGAAGTAGCACTTCTCCAGCTCGCTTTGTCTGTCCTGATGTGTTAATTCTTTAAATTTTATGCTGCTTGCAGACACAGTCACTGACAGAGCGGCGAATTGCGCTACTTGGGACTCCCAAGGTAGGTTCTGGATTCTTGCCCTCAATTAATCTCTTTCCGAGTTCAACGGCTTTTTGGTTGCGTTCAATTTTGCAGTTAGGCGTAGAGACTCCAAGCTCTCTACATTGTAAATGGAATTAGTGTAAACTTATCGGGACTTACTCTACGATCTTTTCAATCTGCCCATCTATTTAAAATGTTTATGGCCCGTTGCATACCTTCCTAACTGTGTTGGTAAATTTCGCTTCTACTGGGGTGACCAAGACTGCATATCCTAAGAGAGCAAATCTTTCGTTACTGAGGGCTTCCAACAGCCCGTTCATGACAAACTTCAGCAGCCAGCGAGAATGAATGCCTCATGCATCTCTGTGGATAACCTCCCGCCACCCGGACTGCCAAAGTCTCATACAGGAATGACGTGCTTGCGATCCTACTTCTTAGAATGCAGTGTATCCACTTGTAGCAGATATATGTCCAAAAAGGCCCCTAGAATGAACTCTCTTTTCTTCAACATTTTTTAAACCCTTCTAGTGAGATGGCGGAAAATCTCACCAAAAAGCGCTACGTGCTATACAAACTTTCCAGGGATCAGCTTGACCTTCGAAACGTATGGACCACCAACGGAGTTGTCAAAATTAAGTCTGAAAATAAAATATATTCAGTAGGAACGTCAAGGTAGCGCCCGATAAATAAACTTTCTGCAAAATTTCATAGCTTTTTTATTATTTTTAAGATTATTTTTCATTTGTTTGTTTAGCTATACATGCACTGCACATCTATTTTATTTAGTAGTCTTTCTTTGGTTGTGTTGTTTATTTAGTAAAATTACTGAAATTACAGTGCCCACTCAATTTGTTTTATAAATAGCTCTTAAAATCAAATTGCAGCAAGATAGTTCAGAAACACGACGTGTACATTTCAAGGTTATTACCAGAATGTTAGGAGGTTGAGCTCAAAATTGCGTCAGTTACTCCCAAACAATAGATTGTGAAGGTGCCATTATATTAGCTACTGAAACATTTCTTAAACATTTTATTTGCGAATCTGAAGTGTTGATATCAGCACAATTTTAATTCAGGGGGAGGTGGCTTTATGATTGCTCTGAAAAAGATGTATGCAGTGAATGTTATTCCAAGCAATCAGACCTAGGAAACATTACTTATTAGATTTAAATATATTTTAATATCTATGATAGTAATAAAACTGAGTTTTCAAATGTTAATAATAATTTATAATTATTGCTAAATATTATTTGAAAGTTTAATAAAGTAATTCAACAAAATTGTTGCTTATTTTTTATCGTTACAGGCTTCTAAGCAGTACCTATGTGAACAAGGTACGGTCGTCTCTAACTCTACTAGTAGCTAACTTGCGTTTTTAGTTATACAAGGTAAAAGATCTCAGAAATACGTTTTTCGCAAATATCTCGCTTCCTATGGGTTGCATGACTTCCTTAGATATTACAAAAAAAACGAAGACTAGGAATTTTCTACAAAAAAGGTTATATTGGTTTTTACGTATAACCAACGGTTTTCACGCTATACCTTAGGGAAGTAACGAACAGCGGTGCATCCGTTTCCACACCATCTTGGGGGCAGGGTGCAACGCTCGTTTATTTACATGGTTTCTCCAGTAGGCCTAATCCATGCTTTTCCTTGTTCTCTTCCTCCCCTCTTTAACTTCTTCCTCATAATTTTCTTCTGCTTTTGTAATATTTTCTGTGATGAGACCAACAAGATTAATCTCATTACATTCTTCATCATTACCCAAAAAATTGTCCCACCCACCCGAGAGAAGATAGGAATATACTAATGATGAAGAATGTGGTGAGATTGATCTTGTTGATCTCATCACAGAAAATATTACAGAAGCAGAAGAAAATGACAAGGAAGAAGTTAACGAAGAGAAAAAAGAAAACGAAAAGGAACATGTCGAGGGGAAGGGAGAGGACGAGAACGTATTTAAAAAAAGGAAAAATATGGATTAGACCTACAGGGGAAAACATGTAAAACAACGCGCGTTGCAAACTACCTTCGTGGTGGTGTGGAAACGGATGCACCGCTGCTCATTACTTCTCTAAGGTATAGCGTGAAAACCGTTGGTTATACGTAAAAAACCTTTATATCCTTTTTTGTAGAGAATTTCCTAGCCTTTACTTTTTGTTATAATTAAAAAAGTTATACGACCTATAGGAAGCGAGATATTTGCAAAAAAACGTATTTCTGTTACCTGTGACCTTGAATAACTGAAAACGCAAGTGCTGTATCGATGGGGACTTTTGAGACATTATTTGTAATGCCAAAATAAAGGTTAATGCAAATCTTCAGCTTAATTGGATTTTTTCGGCAGGCAGATTCTAATGCGCCTGGAGTATAATTAATGTACAAACTGTGTTTCGTAAAATATTAGAATAGGAATTTCTAACAATATCGACAATGTGAACGCAGACGTTTATCATCCTTCATTAAATTTCAATACAGTATAATATTACTTCTAGGGCTAACCTAAAATTAAATTTAATGTTAATGTATATAATGTAAAACGTTGAGACTAAACAACACACTTTAAAATATTAATTGGGAATCTGTATCTAGCAGTCAAAATGTAAATCACGCCGTGAATAAATTTTGTGAGATATAGAATGACGTATTTCAATAAGTAGTTCAAAGATATAAAAGTAGATCACGAAGATATTCGGCATGGTTTAATAAGAATATAATAACAACCCTAAAGCAACCAAATTACTTCAAGAAATCCGAAAAACGGTTATGCAAACTATCTAGCAGAGACTGTAGTAGTCACAGGTCCTTCATTTTTTTGTTAGAAAAAAAAACAGTTCTTGCGTAAGCAAGCTGCACTGATCACAACAATCAACACTACCAAAAACAATAAAGAAAATCTGTAATTCCTGAAAATGTTTTTTTAATGATAATAATAAGGTCGTTCTCAATATTGAGTAAAGGCTCTACAAGGTGCTGCTCTTAAGGGCACCGAATTTTGTTCAAAATAGGTTTGTAGGACTAAATACTGGTACCAAAATGGCAGCAAGAACTACTTCGGAGAGAACGTTAAGCTAGCCGTGCCGGTTGTCATTTGGATGACAGTCGTTGGGTTACGTCAGAGGCTCTAGCCCAACAGAAAACCATTATCTTCATCCTTTCTTCTCTACATCAATTTAGAAATTGCTGATTACCTTCATATTTCCCCTTCGATGTTAATTAAGCTTTGTTCCAATGAAAATCATTATCCGGACATTATTCCCAATAATGAATATTAATTCCTGCTCCAATTTTATAATACAACCATAAAATACTTCAAAAACATTAAAATTACAGATAACACATATTATATTGAATTTTTGTTCATTTTGTATACGGTAGCGGTGCAAGTACTGTGTAGAACACGTAATAAATGTGTATTTATAAGCTTGATATGGAAAAAATACCTTTCATTACTTGCGGCACAAATAACTATTTTGTATTATTTGAATGAAATAAATTTCTTTTGTTTAATTTCTTAAATTTTAGTTAAAAAAAGATATGTTAATTGCTACGGGATATGTACCAACAGGGGTAAGCGAAAACGAATTGGGGGCTAAGAGTCCCGAATTACTTTTTCAAGACAGAAAAATATTGGTAGGTTAAGAGTAAATACCACCAACCGTAGATACCAAACAATATCGTTATACGGGTGCACAACAAGAAAATAATTTGATCGCAATTTCATGTTAAGCAAGCAGATTAGTACTCAGTGACAGTAAAATCCAATTAGTTTCGATGCCGTTATCTGTCCGGATTGAAATTAAAGTTATGCTCTAACTGATTTTAATTACCAGTTTCGCTTCGTAGGGGCACTTTGTATTCTCAAAACGTATTTCCCTGGATAAACAGCAAAAATTCGAAGTATTTCGTCTATCCATGTTCCCCAAAACAAACACGACACGTCTCCGACAATCTAATTTCTTGACGACAAACGCAAAGCGGCCGTTCATGCAGGGCCCCTAATATGCATAATTAAATTAGGAAGCTCAGATTTAAATTCTGCATCAAACACCCGGGTAAACTGTGAAAAACCAATTATTAACATAAGCAGAAATTTTATGGAAATTTTGGTGGGCCCGAATGATAACAAGTCTAAGAGAGCAATTTAAATCGTTCCTCTTTTAATCTCAAGCGCATAAAGGAAGAGTAAATATTTGATCGGCGGATTCGAGTCACGAATTTAAATCCTGGTTCAAGAGCAGAGGATCAGACCCACTTTAATCTGGGCGGTTAAGAATTTTAATTCCGCTTAATTAGAGGTCCGAGGCAAACTGTTAATTGCCGCGTTGATTTAAAAATTAGCGCACTAGGGTGGCCCTTAACATTAACTGCAACCCCCTTTGCCTAACTTCATTTTGGTGCTTTGTTTAAACAGCATTTACGGGATAAAGGGAGTTTATATAATGATTACAAAGCATCCGCTGAAATGTACAAAAGTAGGGCACCTCCAAGAATTGTGGCAAGCTAATTTATTTTAGTATACGGTCCATTCATTAGATGCACCTATGCACTTTATATATCTCTTTTAACTTTTGTATAAGCTGTTTATACCTCGTGTAACAGGAAAAAAGGTGGAGGTTGTGTTACATTTTACAAAAAAGATTCTGCAGGTGGGTAAAACGAAGAAATCAGAATCTCACCGTGATAAGAGGTCAGTCTGCTTCACGGATACTGAGGAATGCAAGAATTTGCTAAAGTTTTAAATTGAAGATGGACACTCAAAATACTAAATCATTGGTCAAAGAAGATAGGTTAACCAAACCAGAGGAACAGTTAACAAAAAAAGTAATTTGGGACAGTAGAGATATTTAAAAAATACGGAGGAATTGTGAGGAGTGCATGAAATTAAAACTTGGTCAGCTGTAGACTAGAAAAAGCAATCTTCAGTAGTGGTACTGGTTTTATTATTAACAGGAAACTGAACATTATGGACATAAAATTAATCAGCAATTACGTGGGCGGATAGCCGTGGGGAGTTCGATTCCCGTGTCTGTTGACGGATCTTAAAAATCCTACGTTCCCAGGCTACCGCTTTAACACCTGTGGTAGTCGTTAACCACTAACAAGAAAACTCCTCTCGATTTCGACGGGTAAGGCTAAGCACCTACCCGGCTTACGAGCAAAGAGGGCTCATAGAACCACAACTTTGTGGAACTAAACAGGCCAGTGGCGTTACATAAGAGGTAGCGGACGAAGAAATTAGAAAATTTATCAGAGAGGTTGAAATGGAATAGTACTAACAAAATAGATGAACTAATTAAAACTAGCCCTTGACATACGCCTCATTGAAAATGTAGCGAACCACCACAAAATCAAACACGCGACAGGTCATACACAAAAGTTCACAGTTGTCAAACACAAATGTTATATCAACCGAAGCATCAAGGACTTGTTTTGTGAGAGTGTGTTTAAACAGAACGTGTGGGCGACTGTGGGTCCCATTCAGTAAGGCAGTAATAAACCCTCCTTATTATTAAATAAAATGTACTTGTGTTCGTAGTTTTAAAAAACAACCAATAGGCATAATAAGTAATTGTTTTCTGCGATAATATCCCTATTAAGAGCAATGGAAAGACCCGGAAATAGTAAACAGTTGAATGAATACTTGATACTTTAGCCGGTTTAACGTGGCGTGTTGTATTATTTTTAAGGGGTATCATAATCATTACTGCAAGATATAGAAGGTATTGCTAAACGAGAAATACAAAATGCCCTCCATGAAATGCAAAACTTGAAAGCACCTGGGCAAGACTGAACAATATTTGAACAATGAAAATATGGTGGAAAGAAACGATCAGTGGATCATTTCTTGGAGGTAGGAGATATACGAAACTCATGACAGAGGGCATGATAATACCTATTCATAAAGAGTAGCTCAAATCTTACCTTGAAAGTTATAGTCCAGTTTCAATTCTTTCATTTTATTAATATATGTAAAAGACAAAGCACTGCCTCATCAACGTAACTACTGGTGAAAGTTGACATTTTGTAGGATTTTTCCTTCAGTTACGTAGGGAAGTTCTAGAAAAGGTTATTCCGAAATTTGATCTCTAAGGGGGTGAAAATGGGTAAAATGTGTTTTCACGAATTCCTCAATCGCTCTAATTGAGGATTTTCCCGAATTAACCCCTAGGCGATAAGTTATAGAACTCTTGGTATTTCCTGTGTTCGTTGAACATTGAACATTAGAACATTGTTTTTTGACATACCTATAGGTGGCTTTTTAAAATCGTTATAAAGTGTTTTAAGGGTTTTAATATGTCAACCGTAAAAGGATAGAAAAGGTATAAATTTTTTTGCTATGTAAAATAAAATGGAGTGAAAAGCTAGTTGCTCATAAAAATACTAGCGAATCGAATAAGTCGGAAACTACACCCGTACCAACCGGTCGAACAAGTTAGATTGCATAAAGAATTTCGATTAGCTTCAAAGCATAAAATCTGTAAAAGGCTTTACCCAAAACTCCCCTCGTCGACATTGTGCCACTAAATAATTTAGAAATGAAATTAAGTTAGGAGTAGAAATATCTTCACGTTTCTAATAAATTAAATAAATTTTCAAATAAAAAAACGTTACCGGTGGTCGAATTCGAACGGCAGTAAAACATTCATTTTGTATTTATAGGCTGCCATTTTTGGTAAGAATAAAGCCCGCAATATGTACAAATTATTACTTGTATCTATTCCTAAGTTAAATGAACAAAAAAAATTAAAAATTGTATTACGCGGGGTTTGCATCTGCGTAGCGATCGTAACCGCATCGATGAGGAGTACTGCGCTATCCTGCCTTATTGAAATGAGTGCGGCGCGCGCCTCTATTTAACGGAACGGTCTTATTGTTGAAACGTTTCGACTCTTTTGTGACATACTGTATCTGTTGAGTCCTATTTTCGGCAAGTGTAAAGCCTGACTTATGTGAAGATTATTAATTCCATCTATTTCAAAGTTAACGTAAAAATAAACAAAACTTATTTTTTAAGGTGCTTACCCTGTATATATTTGTCTGAAATTTTCTCGGTTTCATGCCGGGTAAACATATAATCTGCATACTAAATACGGTGAAGCTGAGTAGAGTCCGGACCTCTCCTGTACGACAAATTTAGATCTAACTCTGTTTTCATATTGGGAAAATACTTTGAACCACTAATTTCATACAAAAGCTATGAAGTTAAAAGCTCTGAATGATCTGCAAAAAAATAAGGAACCTAGGCAGCAGAAGCTAGTTTTAACTGTGATGCCGACTTCCCTAGAATTCAGGTAATGTGTTTTTTTACACTCGAACGATTACACCCTGTATATTATTATTAAAAAGTAGGTATACTTCACACTGCAAATATTTAAATGTAAATTTATATACAGTGTGTTCCAAAACTTGGTCTACATTTTAAAATGATTTCCAACTACCTTAATAAATTCAAAGTTAGTTAGTTCACAATTGTTTAATTGGCTTACTTTCTCAGCCAAGAATTATTGATTGTCTAAAGTTTTTGAAGAATATATTTTTTTATTGCGTTGTACAGTTCTAACCTTTATGTAGGTATCACTTTGAAAATCCATTAAAACTGTAATAAACTGAAAAATATGAGGGTGCGAATGGTAAAATGACGAATTAAACTCCATGAATGGTAAACATTTGAAGAACAAATTTGGCGCAGCAGTTGAATGTCCCATCCTTATATATTGATTTTAAAGTGCACAGAAACTCTAGATTTGTTTTACATGAAAACATATTGTTTTGGGAGTCGTTTATAAGAAGAAATGGTTCGTTCCGATTTGTCTTGACCAGATAGCAGTTAAGAGCATGATGAACTTCTTTTTGGGTTGTGGGCAGTTTTGGTAAAACACTCCTTCGTGCGTGGTATATATTTTTCCTTATACGCTTGATATCGCATGTGTTCAATGTTTGGACATCTCCTTTCCTCAGTTCCTGGTGAATGAATTTTGTAGGCCTTTCACTTAAGTCTACTGAAGCCTTTCTTTTCAAGGAATTACTTAATTCATTCCTATTAAGGATTTTCTCTTCAAGTGGAAGGTGATTGTGGTTGTCGATAACTTCAACTATATTTGTTTTTCCTTCTGTCTTCAAATAGGCCGGACACTTTTTATTCCCACTTATCGAACATACCCAACGTTTAAGGCCATCAGATAGATCTTTGTGGAAACGATATTTAAATCTATCTAACACTAGAAGCTCTTTTCCTTTCTCGCTAGTAATGAACCTTAATGCTATGTTAGCATTTTGCACAGAGAAATTGCAATTGGTGCTTTCTAGGAAATTCTAGCAGGCTCTTTACCTGAGGAGCAGACCTGCTAGTTAATTCGTTAATGACAGAAAGGCCAGATAATCCTTTAACGCCTAATGCCATAAGCCGACCCCGGACTCTTCTCGGCCATCTAAATTTTCGGACCCTGCTTAAATCAGGTAAAATGGGACTCTACTCGGATCCCACCACTAAATATCGTCATCCTCTAACAAATAGTTTTTGAGTTATACCGCCAACAGGCAGACAGACAGATAGACAGATGGAATTGAGAAATCCTGTTTTTCGTCATCTAGAGGCCCTGAAACGTAACGATCTGAAGAAATTTCGGAAGCTGAAGTTTTCGCGATTACAATACTTCCCACAAAACCACAGGTACCCTGAAGTTTCCTTTCGCATTCCTAATTTTTACTTCCCTCGTCTGAAAGACGAAGGAAGTATTGTAATCAGAAAAAAATCACCTTCCGAGATTTCTCCAGATCTTCACGTGTCAAGGTTCCTAGATGACGAAAACGAGGTTTTCTTAATTCCGTCTGTCTGTCTCTCTGCCTGCTGTCAGTATAGCTCAAAAACTATTTGTCGGAGGAAGACGATATTTTGCATACACATTATACGTCTACCTAGCATAAAACCGGAAAAATTTCATACAAATATATACAGCGCGAGCACCTTAAAAAAATTAAATTTTCTTTATTTTTGCTTGAACTGAGGAATACATAAAAGTACTAATTTGTACATAGCGCTGGCTTTACCCTTGCCAAAAATGGGAATCAAAAAATATAGGATAACTGTTGTGTAAGACAAAAATGAACAACGAATAAGTGCTTTACGTTAAATACACCTGGGGAGCAACAATTGCCAGTGCGGGCGTGGAGCAGTCAGCGCAGCGGTGGTTCACCGGCGAACAAAGGCATCCAATGTTCGGGCTCGTTCGCAGGCACTAGTTCGAATCTCATTAAAGATAATATTTTTTTATTTAAATATTGAATTTAGTATTATTAGCAACATGTTACCAAGAGTTTCCTTCGATTTTAAAAATTATTTAGTGTCACAACGCCCACTTGTTGTCTTTATGAAAGTATCCTCATAAAACTATAAACTAGCCCAGAACAATGTCGCCTTGGAGCACCGTTTAAGAAAATATGCACCCTTAATAAGTTACGGGCACGATAAGTTGAATTTTTGTTTTTAAAATTTTTTGACGACTCAATAATTACTTACCGAATCGAATTCTAACGTTGCATGATGCAGTTACATTAATTTTCTCAAATTCAAATCGAACATCCGGTGTCAGGACAAAAAACCCCTGGACAATAAACCCCGGACATAAAACCCCCGGACAAAAAACCCCCGGACAAAAAACCCCCCGGACAAAAAACCCCCCGGACAAAAAACCCCCGGACAAAAAACCCCCGGACAAAAAACCCCCGGACAAAAAACCCCCACAAAACAGAATCTAGGATAAAAAAGCCGTCGAAAAAACATTATCGTTAAATAATATTTAAAGTAAAATTTGGCGGCAAAATTTCCAATATCTAATCTTAAACAGAAGGGAGCACAATCCTAAAATGTAGTTTTAAAAATAAACCATCTGGATTAGTATATTATGGCTAAGAACTCGAATAATCCGTGTTTCACCACTTGTAGATCTGTAAACAGCAATAACATTTTAGGGAAGCGGAAGCCGTTACCTACTTTAAGCTGTTTTTATGATTTCCAGTAATATTCATATAATAATCCTAAAATTAGCTAGTTAGCAGAAAGCATGCTTGTAGTATGTACTAATCTTAAGCCTCCTTACCCGATTCTTAAAATTAAAACGTGTTTTCTTTGCCATAAATAACCATTTCAAATTGTCCTTCTTATCTTTGTATTCATAAAGGTGACTTAAGGTAAATTGAGTAATGGGGTTGATCATTAAGACAAGAATGCAATTAACAACCATTTACGTAGTAGATAAAAGAATTATATATGGGTAATTACGTTCCTAATGTCTCCCCCGCCCATAGACATGTAATCTGCAACCCTATTGGCTTTTTCCTACAAAAGTACTTAAGTAAATCCCTATAAAGCTCAAATTTTGGTTTTGTTTGTCACTTTGCTGTTGATAATGGAAGTGATACGTTCTAACAAGGGTGGTGAAAAGTTGTGTTTACAAGGTTATATGTATGTAGTACATAAGAGATGTGCTACCACTATTCGTTGGAGATGCTGCAAGTACAGTTCAATGAAGGTAAGCTATTTTTTGCTTGTTTTCTCTTACACAAGTTCTAATATATGTATATATTTTTTTCATAGTGCAGGGCTATATTAGTGACTACACTGGACATAACTGAACCAGAAGTTAAAGCAGATCATAACCATGCGATACACAATGCTGAAGTCAATGTTACACGTTGTATGCAGCAAATGAAGCAGAGAGCAACAGACGTTTTGGCCAAACCAGGACAAATATATGCTGAAGCCGTCTCTACTTTAGATAATCATACACGTTCAATGATGCTTTCAGAGGACTCGGCTAAGCGGACGCTGAGAAGACATCAAAGTTCTAAGATGCCAAATACACCAATGACTTTGGAGGAGCTTGTTATAGAAAGTACTCATATTTCGTATATTACAGTTTAGACTGACTATGCAAATAAAATAATGCAAAAATATGCAAAAAATATTGTGTGCTAATAATTAACGTGTTTTCATAGGACAGTGGTCTACTACCGGAGAGCCGGATAATGCAAGGCTTCTACTCCATGATAGTGGAACTGCGTCCGAAGAACGAATTTTAATATTCTCCACTGACGAAGGTTTAGCCCATTTAGCCAATGCCACTACATGGTATATGGATGGCAATTATTCCCTGGCACCACCACTTTTTTTGCAGCTTTATGTCGTGCGAGTAGAAGTCCAAGGCGTGTTTGTGACATGCGTATACAGTTTTCTGCAAAAAAAGACGCAGTCTACATACGAGGTTATGCTAAGAGCGTTGGTAGATAACTGTGAGCGAAGAAATATTTTCCCAGACCCTTCATACTTTAACATGGACTTTGAAAGGTCTGCCATCCAGGGCTGTGAAAGTAGTATTCGGGGATCATATTACAATAAGGGGATGCTTTTACCACCTCTGCCAAAGCACCCACCGCAAAGTCCAGGAATTAGGCCTGGAACAGAGATACAGGCAGGATGAAGAATTTATAAAGTTTTGCGGAATACTTGATGGATTATCATTTCTTCCCATAGAGGATGTTGAGAGGGGATTGGCTTTTTTAAGGGAACATATTCCTGATGGCGCCCAAGAGCTGTTGGAGTATTTTGCGTCCACCTACGTTACAGGAACATACCGAAGAGTAGGAAACAATGATGGGAACTTAAGGGTGCGGCATGTTCCCCCGATGTTTCCGCACCAACATGGAATGTTCATCTTACCACAATACAGGATGAAGAGAGGACTAATAACCAAACTGAAGGGTGGAACAACAGGTTTAGTAATTTGGTTGGTCAACATCATCCTTCCGTATGGGTATTGATCAATAAAATCAGGCAAGAATCGGCGACAGACCAAACGAAATTGCAACAGCAGCTCGTAGGAAGGCTTCCCCCGAGAAATAAAGAGGCGACATACAAAAATCTACAAATTCGTCTAAAGCAACTGTCTAACGATTTTATTGAGGGGGAACGTGATATTGAAAACTTTTTAAATGCTATTAGTAATAACATTAGATTGTAAAGTTTGTATTAGTATTATAAAGTAAATTGAATAAAGTGATTAAACATTGACAAAAATAACTATTTTTTGGATTACTTACATTATAAATAATTAATTAATTTTGTGCGGGTTTTTTTGTAAGCTATTTAAATGCTATTAGTAATAACATTAGATTGTAAAGTTTGTATTAGTATTATAAAGCAAATTGAAAAAAGTAATTAAACATTGACAAAAATAACTATTTTTTGGATTACGTACATTATAAATAATTAATTAATTTTGTGCGGGGTTTTTTGTCCGGGGGTTTTTTGTCCGGGGGTTTTTTGTCCGGGGGGTTTTTTGTCCTGGGGGTTTTTTGTCCGGGGGTTTTTTGTCCGGGGGTTTTATGTCCGGGGTTTTTTGTCCAGGGGTTTTTTGTCCTAGACTCCAAAATGCCAGATGTCTATTTGTATTACATTGACAATTTAACTGGTGTCATTGTCAACCAATGGTATTCTTCAATTTAAAAATAAACTACCAATCGAACGATTATTTTAGTGACAATAATTCGAGGAGCTTTATTTCGGCGACAATAATTCGAGGAGCTTTATTTCAGCGACAATTTTTTCTGTAACTATTTTTTAATGAAAAGTTAAATTGTCAAGACGAATAGGATTCTAGGTCGAAATATTGCAGACAATTTTTGCTCTTCAAATTGTCTCGTTTCTGTTGCTTTAGAAAATAACGACTCGTGCAAGCACTCGTTATTTTCGTCGCCGCAGAAACTCGTATCTGAATCGCAAAAATTATTGTCGGCAATATTTTTACCTCTCCTCCTATTATTACTGAAAATCGTACGACACTCATTAATGACCAATAGAAAAATTAGTTCACAAGCCATAACCAAGACAACAACAAAATTTCTTGGAAATTTTTTGTAGGTAGATATTACTTCTTTTTAGGGTTTGTGTCGTTACGATTTTCTTACCGAATCTGCATTCGAGCATTAATTCATATCCGGAAATTATTTTTTGTGCATTCCAACAACGTCCTAATTTGCCCTCGCGTCCCGCTCGGGCAAATTAATACGACGTTGTTGGAATGCACTCTAAAATTTTTCGGAAAGAATTAATGCTCTTATGAGATTATATGTGAAAATTTTAAACCCGACAATCGGCTTAGTAGTACACAGTACACTTAATGCTATTGTGCCCCATTGCTGGATGTACTTATTCCCAGCCGACCAATTTTCAAAGTAAGTACCTGTCTGTTGGTCACGTTTAAACTGGTGTGAATAAATAAAGTTATCAAGAAACTGTGGACGTACAGTCGCGGAATTAAAAATCCGGGCATTTCAAACGATTCAGTGTATACCTTACTTTACTTTACTTATCACGTTACCTGGTGAAATTAGTCAAAGTCAAAATAATTACTCGTATATGACAGCATGCCTCAATGTTTAACTGTCAATTGCTAACCTAGAAACGCAAACCCCAATTTACATTACCCAAAAATTGCAAAAATCCTCTATAAGACTCGCCCGGATTTTTAATTCCGCAACTGTACGTATCTAAATAAGGAACATAATCAAATCAGAATTCAATACGCAGTGCGTTTCACTTTTTGCCTTACCCCCCTTGAATATTTTCTCTTCTGATATATTTGAAATTTTGGCCTTTAGGATTACTTTGACATTTTTGAAATAATTTTGCTACTAACAAAGGTTGCTCAGAATTACAAAAACAGTCGAAATCCATATTTTATTAGAAATGTTTGTATTTTTAATATGTAATGTACAATATTTTTATGTAGATAATTAACGATTGATTATTGTCTTAATAAGTGGTACCCTGGAAAACAAAAGGTTTATGAACGCCAGTTACGTTTACGAACTGTCAATTAAGTTTATGAACTGTTAATTTAGTATTCTGCAAATTTAAATAATACCTAGAATACGTCTAACCACTACTGATAAAGTAGAAATGGTGTGTTTACTCGGTCGACAATAAATACACTTATTTGGATTAAAATTTACATTTTTACTATTTTCCTAATTTTGAACAACTTTTGTAACTTACTTTTTTTGATAAAACTAAGCCTACTATAATTTTAAAATGTTTGCAGTAATTTTTTGTCACAGTAGGCCACTGTTTTGCAGTAACATTATTTAAAAACTATGAAAATAATTGCTTTAACGGTTAGGTTAATCGACCAAAAATTTAAATACATCAGATAATAAATGAGAAAGATGCAGGGGTGTGAAGGTGAGACGTTAAACACGCTGCAAATCAAACAAATTCACAAACAAAACCACAATATCTCTAGTTATTTTGTGGGTAGTACGAAATTAAAGCAGCCGCCTGTTTATATAATATATAACGTTTTAATATTTACAGAATTTTAGTAAAATTTCTTTACTAGCCAAAATACGCCATACGCTAATCAAACAAGATCGCATTTCTTTTGAAAGGATTTAAATCTATGTACGAGTTAAAACATAATACTGACATTTTATTACAATATAAACAATTTACTGACGAAATATGAAGTCTTTCAGCAGCTACTGATAACAATCACTTTATAAAGATACTGCAGTTGCTACCAAATTATTAATAGGAACGATTGCAAGTTCAGGGTCGCTCGCGTAAGATCTGTTGCAGCAACTACCACATCGGCGATAGTTCATATCGGTAGTAGTTCCTGTCGGATGTAAATCCACATCGGTGGTAATCCAAGTCGGTTTGTACACCAAGTCGGTGGTATTTCAGTTTGGTGACATACCATATTTTTGTTACAAATTTTAAAAGTCGGTAGTAAACCAAGTCGGTGGTAGTTCTTGTCGGATCTAAATCCACATCGGTTGTAATCCAAGTCGGTGGTAAAGCAAATCGGTAGTAGTTCATGTCGGTGGTCAATTAGTGTCGGTTCCAAATCCACATCGGTGGCAATACACATCGGTGGTAGAGCGCACTCTCCGAATGGTTATCTATTAAAGAGAAAATTGTAAATGCAGCTAAAGAAATCTCAAAAACGAATATACAACAACACAAAAAGAAGGAATGGATAACAACAGAGATATTAGCGTTAATGGATAAAAGGAGAGAAATGAAAAATAAAAACAGCAAAGAATACAAAGAACTATAAGTAAAAAGATACGGAAAGCTAAGGAAAATTGGGTAACAAAAAAATGCGAAGAAATTGAAAGACTGGAAAGAGTTTATGATTCAAGAAACATACATAAAATTGTAAAAGAAGTATGCAATCTACGCAAAAAACAACATTATGGGTTAACTACTGATAGAGAGAGAAAAATAATCATAACAGTAGAAGACAAACTTGCTAGATGGAAAGAATACGTGGAAGAATTATATCATGATGATCGTACGGAACCAGTAAACATAAAATATACAGAAACAGCTCCTCAAATAACAAAAGAAGAAATCTTAAATACGATAAGGACCGACAAAAACAATAAAGCAATGGGACTAGGTGAAATTCCAATCGAATTAATAAAACTCATAGATAATGGAAATGTAAACCTGCTGCTAGAACTATTTAATGCAATATATTGTAATACCAAAATTATTCATATTATATTCCCCGGCAGCTACCTTTGCGGAAGCAGGTAGTAGGTAGTTGTTGTTAGTATCTACTAGACATGGTTTTATTAATGGAAAAAGACGTTAAATGTGAAAGTTAAAACTTATCTGTCCTTGTATTCGAATTGCTCTAAACACTGGTCAATCCAATCTTCACGACAAGTTGTTATGTAGGCGCTCCTCGGAACGTGCAGCTGGCTGCAGCACCTTGGTTTCATTTTTGGAAACCGGCTATTGGGGCACTTCCTGGATGGGTGTATGCGGTTGATATTTATTTGCAAGTGGCTTCAAATTTGACCCAAACTAGAAACCTTCACGCCACTAATACGTGAAGTTTAATAACAACAAAATTATTCTTACCGGTTGGTCGGTTTCTAGTATTTCAAAAGGTAAAACATGATTGTGAGCAAGCCTTCAGAAAATTTAGGTACCGCAGAAATGCGTATGCTTTCTTAGACGGCTTCGGCAAAAGTGCCGTAAAACCGATGGCCTCGAAATTTTACAAATTTTCGGACACGCGCCGTTAGAGCAATTCGCGTATCAGTCTTAATATATCCCAAGTTATTTTTATGTTACAATATAAAACGGGAAATATACCACAACACCGGCTGAAATCTAAATTTGTCACTCTCCCCAAGACAAATCAACCAAAAAAATGCAAAGAATATATGAACATCAGTCTAATAAGTCATGTATTAAAAATATTTCTAAAAATCTGGTGTGATACACTCACACAACTTCCTTTTACAGTGATCTTATAATTAGTTAAATATTTAATTTTTAATTTTTAAGCATTTGTCAAAAATTTTCAAAAATTACGAATTCTACAAAAACGGTACAAAATAGAGCGTTAGTTGAAGAGACAAATTTTCTCTAAAATCTTAAGCAGAATTCAAAAATGTAATAATATACCGGGTGTTCTATTTAAAATAGGAGTTAATAAAAAAAACAAAAGAAACCCACTTTAGAAGTATTCAACTGGAAAATCACCTATCTCACGTTAATGCACATTAAAAATGTAATAAAAATGTAAAGTCTGAAAAAAATCGTTAGAGCCGTTTTTGAAAAAATCGAAAAAAACTAAAAAATCACAAGAGTAAACACCTACTTCCGGTTATGCGATTTTTTTAAAAAGCTTGCTGTCTCATCTACATAGTACACAAAACTTATATATGAAGTTTCAACGCCATACCTCTTTTCGTTTTTGAGATATTCTGTTCACAGACACACAGACAGACAGACACACAGACAGACAGACAGACAGACAGACAGACAGACAAACCAATGAAAAAAAATATGTTTTTTGGGATCAGGGGACTCTAAAACGTGAAGATCTGTTGAAAACTCAATTTCGAATTTTTGGGGTGAATCCAATACTTCCTTTACGGTAAAAGGAAGTAAAAACTATACACGCTCGGGTATACACCAAATGCAAACTTATAATGTCTGAAACACAATTAGGCTTTAGAAATGGGTATAGAACACCCGAAGCCCTATTTGCTCTCAATATAATAACTAAACGATGGTTAGATGTCAAAAAAGATGTTTTTGTAGGATTTATAGATTATGCAAAAGCCTTTGACAGAATTCGTCACACTAAACTATTAGAAATGCTACAGCAAATAAATCTAAACCATCAAGATTACAAATCATCAAAAACTTATACTGGAAACAAACGGCACATGTACGTACACCAAAAGGAGTTACCGAAGAAATAAGCATCAAGCGTGGAGTGAGACAAAAATGTGTTCTGTCCCCTCTATTGTTTAACGTTTACTCAGAGAATCTAATTAAAAAAAACACTAGAGGAAAGCACAGAGGGCATTAAAGTTAATGGCGTTTTAATAAACAACTTGAGATATGCAGACGACTCCATCCTCATAGCAGAAACAGAAGATGTACAAAGGTTCTTTAACCGAGTATATGAAATTAGCAAATCCTATGGCTTAGATTTGAACCTCAAACAAACAAAGTATATGGTAATTACAAAAAAAACATCTAAGGCTAATAGGAATAACAATTGACAATAAGATAATAGAACAAACGACCACCTACAAATATTTAGGCACTATTATCAGTAATGAGACAACAAAAAGAAACACGTAGTCGCATCGGTCAAGCAAGATGTGCATTTAACAAATCAACCGCAATATTGAACTACAGCTCAGAAAAAGATTCGTAACATGTTACGTGTTCTCGGTTTTACTGTATGGAACGGAGTCTTGGACATTAACAGAAGATTTATGCAAGAAAAATAATGTCTTCGAAATGTGGGCTTACAAACGCATGTTGAAAGTATCTTGGGTTGACAAAGCTTTTAACAAAGAACGACAAAGCAAAGAAATTTTTAAGGTAACAACTCTATACCACTATATTGTAACTGTTGAGCCAAAACTCAAGAACAAAGTCATACCGCAATGCTAGCTATGTCAGCGTTAAGGGCATACTAAAAACTATTGTAAATTCGCCCCCGTTGTGTAAAGTGCACAGGAAATCACTACTACAAAACTAAAAACTAAAAACTACGAAGCCTCAGTGGGTGAACTGCGGCGAAGAGAATCCTGCAAATTATAAGAGTTGCTTATACTATCGATCTACTTTTTCGTTTCGACACACTACTAATAATAATTTACCTAAACGACAAGAGAGATTTTCTAAGCCCAAATAACGCAAGCAAATCAATCAGATCACAATCACACACATACTGAAGGAAATTCAACTGTAACTAAACATTTTGTTATAATTGCTGACTCCATATATGTACCAAACTAAAACACTTTTAGCTTCGCTGTTACCCTCAGTAGCTCAAAATATCTGCAAGTAACTCGAAAAATCATTTTAATAATACAACCATTGTAAACTGGAATATCAATGGCATCAAGACACAACGGTCTATATTTATTGCATTCCTGGCGAGACACAGCGTCGATATAGCTTGTGCAGCTGAAAGTCGCACCGTTATTGAAACTCAACCAATCTAGTTAGAAGCAATTGCAGTTAAACTCACTATAAACAATAACAGCAATATAATAACGTCTCCGGCAAATTCCTCGAATGCAATTGCTCGAAATCAATTGCTCGAAATCAATTGCTCGAAAATCAAATTGCTCGAATGTAACTTTTCTCGAAATACAAGTTCCTCGAACCGCAATTTCTCGAAAATGTTTTGCTCGAATTTATGTGGTCTTAAATAATGCTTCAATACTAAAATCTTCAAAATCTTTTGTAGTAAGTGGTCAAAGGCAGTATTATGTTCTTGTAACAGGAAAGTGATGATCATTGGAATGTATTACGGGTATTCATAATCAGGATAATGGGTTTGTTGTTATTACAAATAATGTTATAATTTGTAATTTGTGTTTTTTTTATATTCGATATTAACTGATTCGAGTTAAGGCTATTTCACAACTTTATTTTTTTCGAGCAAGAGATAATTGAGAAATTGCTATTCGAGGAACTTGCAATTCGAGCAAAGTCACATTTGAGCAATTGACTTTCGAGCAACTGATTTCGAGCAATTCGTTTTCGAGCAATTGCATTCGAGCAATTTACCTAGAACAACCCAATAAGCAACTAGCCGAAGAGGATATTAATATCAGACTTAGCCGAAGCGAACCTACCAGTGTCATCGGCGACTTTAATAGTAAACATGTATTTTGAGGATGCCGTGTTAGCAACCCAAATGGATTACGATTGCATAATCACTCCTGCAACAATGGAGCACAAATTTGTTCCCCATCTGAAAATACCTACGTTCCTTATCGCACCAATCACAAGCTCGACATCTAGAAATCATTGCATTAAAAGACTTCAACCTGCCGATCGACCAAACAGTACTATCCGGGTTAGACTCGGATCATAATTATGCCTGTCTTGATCTCATTTGTTTCAAAACCGGAAATAAATTCACTACCTCAGCGTTTAATCAAGCGTATAGTTGATTGGGAAAACTTCTCGGAAAAAATAGACCCAAAGATTAAGCTTCTTTCCTCTCTAATAACTACAGCTGATATTGATACTATCATAGAGGATTTCACTATTAAAATTGAAGAAGCTATCTCTGAATCGACTACCACTGTAAAGCATCGTTGTCCGAATAACTCCATGCATCCACCAATGGACACTGAATAAAATTTAAAAAAATACCGATTAAGGCGATTATGGCAACGGACAAGGGATCTTCAGATTAAAACCGAACTAAATAGAATATCCAGCCAAGTTAAGTGGGAATTAGATAAATATCGAATCGATTCCTACTGCAAGTACTACATATAAGAGTCTGAACCAAGAGATCCCTCTATGTGGAGAGCTACTAAACGCATTCTAAAGGAACCTGCAACGATTCCAGCATTACAGCTAAATAATCAAAAATTCACGACAGCGAGAAAGCTAATTTGTTTGCGGACTACCTAGAGACTGTGTTTACAACTAACTCGACGCAGAATAACGCCAATTTTACAGAGTAAGTTACTCGACCAGTAGATGATATTCCAACCTCAGTTATTGAACACATAGTTTTCATAGTCACAGCAGAATTGAGAAAATTAACACAGAAGTTAATAATTAAAAAAGCTTCAGGTAGAGATGACATATCTAACATCATACTGCGCAACCTAATTAACAAATCATTCGCTTTGTTAGCACCAACCTTCAATAGCTGGCTGCGACTGGGTTATTTTCCAAGCAATTGGAAACACGCCGACATCATTTTATTTCACAAACCTATCTAAAACACACACGAACCCGGTAGTTAGGATCCTATTAGCCTTCTGTCAACTCTTTCTAAACTGCTAGAAATATAACCAAACTTAGACTGGTCGATAAACTTCAAAATCATAACATGATTCCAAAGTATCAATGTGTATTCCGGACCAACTATTCTACCACATACCAGCTAATCAGACTGTCAGAAATCATAAAACAAGAATTAGAAGAGAAGAAATATACTACAATTGCTTTTTTTAATATAAAATAGGCATTCGACCGAGTCTGGAATTAGAGATGGGGGCTTGCGTAAGTATTAACTCACGTCACGTACGTTTCACGCCTGAATTAAACACTCACGTTCACGCACGCTCACGCTCACGTTCACCCACGTTAACGGCGTGACCCGCCACTCACGACGTGATCCACAGCTTTTATTTGAAGATTCAAATTCAGATAGAACAGAATGTTTAAATTTAAAACCAATAGAAGACGGCAACAGAACTAAAAGCTCTAAAATAAAATATGTTTTGCAAGTGAAATAAATTACGTTATATGTTGCAATAAGAATAGTAGACACAAAAAGAAATAAATAAAAATTAACTGCAATAGCTTACAAGGGATAAATACTGATTTCTCGCAAAAACGTTTCTTAAACCGTCTTTAAAGACATTACTTTTAATAGCAAAAGCTGTCATTTGAATGTATGTTTCCCTTACTGATACGAGTACAAGAAGGTATATATTGCTAAGCAACACTTTTAATTTCTAAGTTTAAAAGTACTTTTACGTCCGAGGAACTAAAAGTAAGTTCTACTCGGTCGCCTATAGACACAGACACGCGATTGACTGTCGACACAACACAAGTGCGAAGCTCCGTCGCTGCAGGCTGCCATACAGAAGTACAATGACCTCCCGCTCCAGCTCTTGATCTTCCACATGTCGGGCAGCGGGGGGGGGGGGGGGAGGGCAGGGGCGGAACACCCTGCAATCTTTTATTCGTTAGTAAATGTTTAACTTGAAATTAAGGTGAAACGTGAATCACGCCTTGGAAATCTTCCCTCACGTTTACGGCCCGATTTTCAAATATTACTAACATTCATGAAGGGGCCTGGCGTGACCCGACTGTTTTCACATCACGCGCCCATCCCTAGTGTGGAACAAGGGTTTAATCTACAAATTAATTCAGCTATTACTTTCGTCACACCTTGTTAGGATAATATCTTACTGGTTAACAAACAGGACGTTTATGGACAAGATGCGCGACAAGACATCAACTTCCAGGACAATAAAAGCAGGAGTACCCCAAGATTCGGTTTTAGGTTCAATATTATATAACTTGTTTACATATGACATTCTTGAATATGCAAATTCATCTCTACCGATATTTGCAGACGATACTGCCATAATAACGCAAAGCGATAATTTAATATCATCTGCGGCAATGTTACAAGATGCTGTTATTGCTGTTAACATTCTGATAGAATGGTTCAATCAGTGGCACATAACATTAAATCAAAGTAAGTGCTTTTGCAAGATATTCACACTAAAAGAAGAGTAGTGGAGTCTCCTAAAATCACAGTCAATGGCAAAGCAACCGTATAGTCCTAAACTAGAGCCTGTCAAGTATCTTGGTGTTTTTTGTTTCGCCTGGAGGCTTAACTGGAGTGCCCACAACCAAAACAAAATAGAAGAGTGCTACATGAGACTAAACAAACTATATCCAGTCATCAATAAAAATTTTGCTCTCAAAGTTCAGTGCGGGATATTGATACATACAGGGTGTTGAAAAAAAAAGTAAAATATTTTACCCACTTATAGATCACATCAATACAAACAAACAAGTCCTAATAAACATGGGTCCGGAAATGCTTTGTTTCTGAAATACCGAGTGTTAAAGTTTTCAAAAAAAACCCCCAGCCGGCCCTGGAATAAATAATTTCAATCTAAGTGTGCCAAAACACTAGTAAACCTTCAAAGTTTTACTAAAATCAGTTAAGGGGTTTTTAGATATTGACGCATTTCAGTTTTTGTCTTTACAGGTTCAGAGACGTGCAAAAATATGGGCTTTAATTTTTTTCTTGAAAACGAAGCGAGATATGAAAAAATCTCAGAAGACAAAAAAGTTGCATTTTTAGTTGCTTTAGTAAAAGAATATATAAAAATTACAAAAATCTCGTGGGCGTTATTTTTTTGTGCAAAAACCTAATCGTTATGCCCTCGTGGACACGCCCCTGGAATTACTACATCAATTGTAATAGGTCCAAAAGATACCTCATAATAGTATATTATGATACGAGCTTTATAAGAAGCATTTTGTAGCACGCACGGATTTAGGATACGACGAGCGAAGCGAGGAGTTCCCTTAAAGGAGTAAATGCTACAAAATGCCTTATAAACGAGGTATCATACAGTATTTTATCTACTTTGCCACTTTTTTAAGCAACAAAATGAAAATTTTTAGTATTTATATTATAGCATCGCTTTGTGTCTATTACGATACACAAACGCTTATCGTAATAGCCTTAGTACGAACGCAAAGTAGATAAAGTTATAAACAAACTCTAAAAATGTCATTAAAATCGCTCAGTGTTTTTAGATAACATAAAAAAACGAATTAAAAAAAACCTTTAACACCCTGTATCTCGGAAACGAAGCGTTTCCGGACCCATGTTTATTAGGATATTTTTGTTTGTATGAGATCTATAAGTAGCTATAATATTTTACGCGTTTTTTTAACACCTTGTAGATCAATACTAAGACCTATAATAGTAGCTTATGCATGTCCTGTATGGGGTGCAGTGTCTCAAACACATATTCAAAAACTGCAAGTATTAGAAAAGAACATGTTACGTATGGCAGTTGGTGCTCCATAAAGGTTCATTGAAAATTCTCAGGTGCATAAAGAACTGGGTATGCCAACTATAGTGAAGTTTATTAGAAAACTAGCAAAAACATTTTCCCAAATACTAATTCTTGCCCAAATGCTCCGTATTATTCTTTCGGCCAACCAGGACTTCACATGCGTCTCAAAAGACGCCTTCCACAGGACGTCGTACTAACGGATGACAGTGATTAACACAACATTCCTACTATTATATGGATCAAATAATGTTTTCTCTAGAAATAACTTATTTATTGTATGACGTTTAGTTTAGTTTTAGTTATCATTGTTAAATCTTATACCTAGTAATTAGCACATATTAGCCTAACCGTACATGACACTGTATGTCAAACTGGTAAAATAAATTACAAAAACAATTTTAAAAAAGAGGTAGGATTTAAAGGAAAAGTTTATATGCAAAGTTTTATGTTTCAACGTCCCCTATAACTTCCTACAGTATCTTATGCAACACCCTGAGTTGAGTTAATATCTCGTGGCTTCTCCGGTAAAGTATATTGGCTACCGCTTGTTGTGGAAATTCCACAGGCATGTGTTAATAATGGTTTTATCCCCCTTGTATTGTAAATATCTGTTACCAGATCCAAATGAGTGAGCAATATTTTTACCGCACGCATCCGTCAAATAATTTTGTTTTGTACACAACAATAGGTAATGGTTTAAATGTTAGAATCTCAGTCGTACAAAAGATATTGTACATAACTCTTGCGTAAAACCAATTTCTATTATAAACTCATAATATTTGATTTTACGCACTTGTTATGTACATAACTATTATGATTTAATCAAAATTCAAAGCTATCTAATTGGAAAAGTATAAAATATACTTTTAATGCAGCAAATAATCCAATGCGCACCAATAACTATCTTAGTTGAGTTGTTCCGGATAAGCAATATGAGCCACATTCTGATAATCAACCTAAAATAATTTATACATTGTCTATAGATACTTGTAGTTATTAGAAAAACTTTTTTCTTGTAATCTGTCTTTGTTAATTATTAAATAGTGAAAGTATGATCAAATCAGTGCAGAGTCTTAGATAATGCATTGAGAGAAACTTCTAAAAATCGTTCACTTTTCCTACGCATTGCAACAAAAATGTTATATTATTTACCTAGCTTACACGTGCTCTTGCTAGTTTACTATTTACCAATTGATATTAATTTAAAGTTAGGCGTTGGACATATTGAACCAAGTTTAGATGCTGAAAAGTTTTCAGTAAACAAATAGTTTTACTATCAACTGAAATTTCATACAATAACATGATTTTTAATGACGTCCGTACAATTCTGGATAGCTTGAATTGCATGGATGACGATCACACAATAATAGTTATTTACTATACAAGTGGGATAAGAGCATGATTAATATACGTGTGCGTAAGTTACAAACGAGTTATGTAAGCACACAAGTATATTAATGATGTATTATCACACATGTATCTATTGTAAAAAAATTATCTACAACTGCCTACAATTGAGAAAAGTGCATTAAGAGAAATGTCAGATCTGTCATTTTCAAAAATATTTTAGTAGGCAAATGTCATTATGTCATTCATTTCACACTATTCAGTTAAGTAATGAAGCCATTACACCACTCAGTTAGGTAATGAATCCATTACATAACTGAGTGGTGTAATGAACTTCATTGCCTAACGGAAATAGTGTCAAATGAGTTACGTAATGAGTTACTTATCCCACTGGAGTAGATAATAGGTATTAACGCTACAAGTTTCATTATGAGCATATTAACGAAACGAGTATATTGCCAAGACGAGGCGGTGAGCCGAGTTTTGCAAAAATCAAACGAGTCGCGTTAATATGCTCATAATCAAACTTGTAGCGTTAATATCTATTATCTACTGCAGTGGGATAAGCAACTCATTACGTAACTCATTTGACACTATTTCCGTTAGGTAATGAAGTTCATTACACCACGCAGTTATGTAATGGATTCATTATCAAATATATTTAATTAATAAGCCGATACTATATACCTAATCTTTAGAATGATCTTATTATTGATGACAAACTTATTAAGACATAAGTAATTTATCAACCCAATGTTTTAATTTATTTATTAATCTCTAAATTCAAATCGTAGAACAAAGTTTTTTTACTGGAACTGAGTTTTTCTTGTTCATTTTTAATTTTAATATTTTAATTGTTAATGCACGCGCATAAAGCACCATCCTCTACACCGCAAGGTAAAATGAAGTTAACGATAATACAATACAATTGTTAATTCAAAGATAACGGGAATATATTCCTCGAAACTTTCGATTTTTACTATTTTTAATTTTTTGGATGGCGAAATACCCAATAACCAGCATGAGTTATATCACGCCACAGAACGATTTCAGACAGTATTTTAAGGAAATCACATCTGAAAAATACTAGCAAAGAAGCGAGGTCTTTAGTGAATTTTATTCAATTAATTTTAATAAAAATATAAAGGGTGAACTATAGTAACTGCCCACATTTCGAAGTCGAATGTGTTAGC
Source organism: Agriotes lineatus (assembly GCA_940337035.1). Lineage (NCBI taxonomy): Eukaryota > Metazoa > Arthropoda > Insecta > Coleoptera > Elateridae > Agriotes > Agriotes lineatus. The sequence goes on from CALNHX010010076.1 coordinate 36,852, forward strand.
GCTGGAAAAAGCTAGAAATCGCGTTTATTTCTGTTTCAAAACCGTCGAAGGTTGGTACTAGGGTTTTAATTAGTGGTCGATAATCTATTCCATCTGTACCGAAACTCATCCCCAGACATAATCGTCTAAAACAAGTATTGTATCGCCATATTTGAATAACGACATAGTGATAAAAACTAACTACAACTAAGTTTTTAATTTTTCTAAATATACAATGCTCGATGGTTTTATATCTTCACGAATAAATGTGTTACTTACTCCAAGCAATAATACTGTCCTAAGGAAGAACATCATTTTTAATTTTTAAACTGCTGTGGTGGATAAATTATAATATGGAGCTTTAACATTTTTTGTTTTTATACTGTAATTATCGTGGCATCTTTAAGGTGCTTAAATATTAATGTAAAAGCCTTGTGTAAAATTGTTATCGTTTATAATAATCGCAAAAATCAATGTATGTCTGTATCAGATTGTGCAATTCTCCATTCAAAAACAAGATAGCATATTATTCAACTTGGTAATTTTCGCAATCGATGATCAAAGCATTGCAAACCCACCGTTCGTTATTGGTTTGATTGGTAGCTATATCCGTAACATTAACCAATGTTGAAATCACAGTTCAAAAACTAGCAAGTATATCTATGTTCACGTTTTTGAAATTCACTACAGTAATACTGGAAATTTCCATTAGAATCGCTTTTCAGTTCCTGTTCATCATTCAAGTGAACACTGTTAATACGGTAAAATTGTCGGAAAACACACCCTCACCTTAACAAAATTGGCCGCAGCGATTCCTCTTGTCCAATGGTTTAGAATGATTAAACAAGTGTTCTTGTAAAAAATGTAAGATGAATGTTATGTTCAAGATTAAAAAGTTTACAATTTGTATGTTTCTGTTTAATATAAATGGTCATTTACTTATATTTATTTCTTGCGATCTCTTATTATCCTAAAAGATTTTTATTTGAAAGGAACGCCATTAATACAGCCTGTTTTTTAAAATCCACCAACGTCGCAACGTCTCTCATCGAATGTATGGTCTAATTGTGAGATGCCATTTTTATAAAAGTTCAACTACTTTCGACCATTGTGACTCGCAGGTGATTCCTCTTTATAACCTGCATTAACTTTGTTTATTATACTGCGAACTGTAGCTCCAGATACCTAATAATAAGAATAATATTGTTCAAGGCGAGTGAGTCGATGTTCAAGACAAAGTTCAATAAAAGTTAACTCACTAAAAATATATTTCAAAGTTTTATCTCTAACCGGTGATAACTCAAATTTGCCAAAAAATTGCATAATTCCTGGAAACACTTAATTAAGGCGTCTTTCAACTTTTGATTAAGTAAATTCCATACTTTACGCGGCATAATTTATATTTACACTTAGCGATGCGCATGCGTCATAGTAAGAACTTTGACAAGAAAAATGACTTTTGCATAAGTGCTGCCATATTTCGGGAAACAGAAGTTACTGTTTGAGTTTTTTTCGTCAAATTAATGCAACAGGTGGTGGATTAAAAAACCAGCCTTTATCAAATATTTGTCATATAAACATCCTCTTAAGTAGAATTAGGTAGGTACCAATTATACGTATCTTGTTATAAATATTTTTAAGGTGATTAGCTCCACTTTGTGTGCCCAATTTATGTTATGCTTATTATAATTGAATTTTAATTAATTTAATTGCCCTATTATGTTATTTTGGATAATTATTTTCTGCTAGCCCCAGTAGATACAATTGACTGAAAATCAGGTCGGATTCTTTTTAACCTAGATTGCTTATATTCTGAAATTTGAGGTTCCTATTTTATTATGACACTGAAAACTTCTGTCAACTGACACTTCAAACTAGTTCTGAAAATTACATTTGTCATACGACAATCTCAAATAGTAAGTACTTCCTTGATTAAAATTAACTCACTTTACTCTTTATTTTCTTTCAGTTCTTATTTTAAATACTTGGATTCTGTTACCATTTATTAAACTTAACACTCTCCTTTGCTAAAACCAATACGTCCAGCTCTGCAACTGACCACGATACACAAGAGCTCCACTCAAAGCCACAGCGAAGGCCTCAACTGACAACCAACTGCCAAGATGTCCCGAATCCGGATCTAAATCAACACAGAGACCTAGTTTGCCACACGAACCAGCATCTACAGCTTCACTACAGTACGCATCCAAATAGACCTCAGCCGCAAATGCGTTACTTTAATGTTCAACCAAATTACACGCATAAAGTACGTTACAGCTAAGCACCACGAATCTTGACCAGAGACAAACCACCAGATATCACTTGACAAACCACACAAATATGCTCACTCTGCTAATGATGTCTATGTAATCTTCTTCTCTTGGAAGGCGTTCGTTGTTATCCAATTCAGTCGATGCAAATGTAATTCCACAGTAAACTCAATTAACATCTCAATATTTCTAATATACTGCCAGTAAAATGTAGATTTTGTTCCCCTAATTTCAAATAATTAAACAATACCCCTTTGCCAGTATAATTATCTTTTAAATTCAATATTGTATTATTATTAATTATTATACCATCTTTCCATTCTACAGCGTTTCCAGTACTCTTGACTTGGCAACACTTATTTTCTTGGTAGCCACTTTTGGGTTTAAGAGGTTCCCGAGTGGTGTAGCTTGAACAAGCGTCCACGTTCGATCAGCAGAGTTAAGCAACGCTGTCTCTGGTCAGAACTTGGATGGGAGTTCCACGGCTGCATCTCTCGGCGCCTCGTGGTACGGCTATCACGAAAAAAAGTTGGTCCCGGCGGTCATAACAACATCATGACAGTCGTTAGTGGGGTTGAAAGTCCTCATAACTGCACAGCGACGCCTATGATTGGCCTAACGGCTGTTGGCTGAGTGCGAATTAAATAAATAAAAAGAGATTTAAGATTTAAGATTTAATTAACGCCTTTAGACGAATGCATTTATGCTCCCCATCTATTTTTATTCCCAATTGTTGAATCACGTCGATCCCCAATACAATGTCTACACTTAGAGCATTTACTATAAACAATCTAACAACACTTTCCCATTTATTAATAATTATTTTGATATTTAACATTCTGTTGGTAGTTGAAATTTTTCTTTTAGTTACAGATAACAAATATATCTTATTAACTTTAATTATGTTTTGTATGTAAGACATTTAAATGTTTCAGAATTATTTCCTCTTTTATTAAAGAATCCATTGCACCACTATCTACTAAAGCTAAATATTCACAATTATTTAAATGGACTTTTATGAATAGTAATAGGATTCTTCATAAACCTCAGTTACTTCTATCCGATTTTTCCACATCGGTCTTCCTCTTTCGTTATCTTGTCTATTTACAGTGTTTACATATTGACGATTGGGATATTTACTTCTTGCCTCTTCTTGGTTTGCTTTCTCCATATTTTTCTCATCAATCATAGTGTGATACATTTTTCTTTCATAATTATTATTGGCATTTCTATTCTGGTAGTTCCTTTCATAATTATTACTGTAGTTTCTTTCATAATTAATAAATATTCCTATTTTGGTTATTCCAATTATTTTGGTTATTTCTCTACCTATCAAAATTTCTATTATAATTATTCGAGCTAAATTTCTTTCTCCTTGTCTAAAATTATTATAATTAGTTCTTCCAAAATTGAATTTCTTATGTTGTGTTTCCTCAAATTTCCTTTTACTAAAGTTTTGAAACTCTGTTCCTTTTTTTCTACTGTTATCCCAATTATTATTATAAATTGCCATGTCTATTTCTAAGAAATCTTTCATAGTTTTTATATTTTGTACTGCTACAGCCCTAGTTATTTCCCCTTCCAAATGTCTGGATAAATGTTGCACAATTTCCTCTTCTGCTAAAAGGGTTTATCTCTTAATTTCAAACTTGTATTACATGATTTTCGTTTAAAAAATTTTCTCTTATCAATAAAAACTTTCTCCTTAGCGATCTAGCTAATTTTTTCAGTCCAACACACTATTAAAGCATTATTATTTGATTAATACCTATTATGTTCAATAGTATATTTCGAAATAGTATTTGTCATTAACTTCCAATTTCATTTCAGATATTAAATTAAGTTAGAATCCTACTGTTTCTCAATTAGCTTCATTTAATTAAATTATAAATTCTATTTCCTTTTTTTTTCTAAATGCATCTTAATAATTTTTAATGCGTATTCCTTTAATCTTATTAATCTGATTTTTTAGACCCCTGTACCCATACCATAATAATATATTGTACCTGCCTGTATACAACTTAAAATTAGTAAACACAGATCTAAACTTCAAACATAGTGAAAACATTACTAATAAATTTGTAGGTGATGAAACGGCAATCGTTAAAGAAACTAAGTAGTACTATACTACAGCTTCTTTCCCTTGTAGTGCAACTCTCTTATTAATATTATTATTTATGTTCATACTTGCTTTGAAACTTGAAATATAAATTGTAATTGAAAACGTCACTTTGACATTTTAATTTTCCGGTTTTGTTGGAGTCAATATGGTGGATTTTCCGTAAGCTATTAATACAGGGACTCTAAGCCAGAGCTTTACGGTACACCCTTGTGTACAAATAAGAAATCGGATTCACTTCCCCACAACATAACTGATTGGTTACGATTTGAAAGATAACATCTTTACAGTTTTACTGCATTTTGTGTAAATCCAATGAAATGCGAAATCTGTGTTAAGATGTTGTGGTTCGGCGTGTCGATAGCTTTAGAGTAATCCACCAAAACAATTACTGTTAATATACCCTTGTCTGTAGCAAAAATTACGTATTAATTACATTTAATAACCTATTTATTAGGGACGATGTTGCTATTTGCTGTTTTGTAGCTTTCTCAAAAACCTTCCTATCGACAGAATTGTCAGGAGTGTAGGACGAAGGTCTTTAAATTTCTCGGGGGAAGATACTTTAATTAATCGTATAACTAATGCTTTCATCCAAGAGTTTGTATATACAATTAACCAAGCAAAAGTTTAGGATATGTGTAATATACAGTGTCCGCCACAAAGTCGGCATAATATGGGAAAAAAATTTATTTTTGATTTTTCAAAAAAACTTTTTACCTCAACAATTCGTGCTTGTCTAAAAACCTATTTACCCTCTATCATATATACCGAGTGATTTTTACTTATTTAGAAAATGGAGTTTTCCGAAATTGTAAAAATTTAAAAAGTGCTATTTTTCGGAAATTAAGTAAGATTTCAATGAGAGTTTTTTTAGAATGTGTTATGATTAGATAACTGAACAATCTCAAGGTTAGAACACACCTAACTTTTCTTAACTTTAGCTAAAAATAAATTTTCCAATTTTTTAAATATTTTTCAAAATTCTAAAGAAGTAATTAACATTTTGTATTATTTTTTCCAATTATAAACCTTTAGTCTTCACTTAAAAAAATGAATTTTAATATTAAGTTTCGGTATGTGAAATTTTTAAAAATATTTAAAAAATTTAAAAATTTGTTTTTCTCTAAAGTTAAAAAAATTTGGTGTTTTCTGGCCTTGAGATTGTTCAAGCCAATGTGTTGTTTTAAGTATCAGATCTGCCAAAGTAATATTTTGAAAACGTTACCAACCTTCGAAAAAAAAATCACAACCATTTATGATCACCCGGTACTTATCATGTCCCTTACTAGTGTAACCGCAGAGTAGCCAGTCAGTTATTAAGGAAAATACGTAGTAATACGTTGATTATGTAAATAAACAAAATACTAACCCATCGTACATTCTCACATCTATTTTTATTAAACAACATTAAAGTTAATTTTAAATGTGCAAGATTTTTCATGTTTACAACGTATATTTCTATTGTAAAGGGAATATCCTTAATGATATACAAATATAAATCCCGGCCTGAAAGCAATAATATACACTATTTAGTCGCTTGTTGTTAGCAAGATTGGCTTCAAAAATCACCTTTAGCGGCAACCGTAAGCGGTACTGTATGTTTTGCCATTTTCACAAGTCAGTTGAAAAGGATATAATTCGTTGGAATTATCATATTGAAGGCACACATAATATATAGTTGGATTTTCTTTAACGGGTGCAGTTTCCCCTGCCTTAGTACATAAAGGTATTGGATAAGCGGGACAATTTCCATTTGCCGGCAGGACTTTATCGCAAAAGTATGTCCTAGGGTTGTAATAATACTTCTTATCGCTATCTTCGCATGGTATTTTAACCTCCTTTAGGACTCCGTCTTCATCTGGATAACACATATGGTAGTGTTTGCAGTCTCCTGGATTAGGAAAGACGCCAATTGAAGAACAAATAAAATTATAATTCTCAATTGGAGAACAAGCAACACCCTGAGTAGTGCTACATTTACTCGTAGCAGTGTCGCAAATTGCATTTCCCGCACAAGTTTCTTGCGGCCTCTCTGTCCACTTTCCAACTCCGGAAGGAGTACAATACACCAGTTCTCTGCAGTTTTTACACATGGGACCAGTAGCATTACACTCTTTATCACCATCAAAGGTTGATGGTGGGTTATATTTTAGTCTTAAGCGGTAGTCCACGAGTTCGCCATCGCCGAACCCATAAGTAAGAGGTACAGTCAGCTAAAATAAAAAATTGAATTATTCGCTGCCGAAAATGCTTACATAATGTAACTCTTTTATAGTAACAGTTCAAATTT
>CALNHX010010077.1:0-43496 GCA_940337035.1 Agriotes lineatus
CTGAAATTTTTCATGTCATAATTTTACATTTTCAACAACTCTTCCTGATGACATTTTTTTGTATTTAAAACAGAAGGGGTACTTTACCTGAAAAAACAATTGCTTTTATCTACCGCTCGTGACGGCTTCTGAAGACCAATCTAACATTTTCGTATTAAGATTTTCGACTCAGAATTGTACAAGGAATATCCCTACCTGGAGCTTTTGCGCCAATTTGTATACACCCTGTATAATTATAACCTGTTGTTAATGGGGTTATCCCATAAATCCATAAATAAATAAATAACTGAATTTGAATGACAATCTGCATTTGTTCTAGATGTGACGATATTCAACTTCCTTCTGCTCATATATAATTAATAGAAACGTTCAAGCAATTACCCACTAAGAACTATGGAAAATAAGTATTGTAGTTCTACACATTGCATATCGCAGAACGTGACTAGCAGTGAAAGTTTTAATTATCTATCTATCAAACAAGAAGGCATCGAATTAAAGGATGAAAATTATGAAAAGAAAACATTCGACAAAAATAACGTAAATACTGCTGGTAGTGGAGAGAAACCTTATAGTTGTGCCGTTTGTGAATACAGCACAGGATATAAAGGTAATTTGGTTAAACATACAAAGAATCATGCAGGAGAAAAGCCATACAGATGCTCTGTTTGTGACTACAGAACAGCAATGAAAAGTCACTTAGTTGGACATATGAAAACTCATACAGGAGAAAAGCCATACAGATGCTCAGTTTGTGAATACAGAACAGCCAATAGAAGTAGGTTAGTTATACATATGAGATCTCATACAGGAGAAAAGCCATACCGTTGCTCAGTTTGTGAATACAGAACAGCAGTAAAAAGTAATTTAGTTCAACATATGAAAATTCATACAGGAGAAAAGCCATACCGTTGCTCAGATTGTGAATACAGAACAGCATATAAGAGTCTGTTAGTTACACATGTGAAAACGCATACAGGAGAAAAGCCATACAGTTGCTTGGTTTGTGAATACAGAACAGCAATGAAAAGTAGTTTAGTTATACATATGAAAACTCATACAGGAGAAAAGCCATACAGTTGCTCAGTTTGTGAATACAGAACAGCAGTAAAAAGTAATTTAGTTCAACATATGAAAACTCATACAGGAGAAAAGCCATACAGTTGCTCAGTTTGTGAATACAGAACAGCAAATGGAAGTACTTTAGTTACGCATATGAGAACTCATACAGGAGAAAAGCCATACAGATGCTCAGTTTGTGAATACAGAACAGCAAAGGGAAGTACTTTAGCTACGCATATGAAAACTCACACAGGAGAAAAGCCATACAGATGCGCAGTTTGTGAATACAGAACAGCATCTAAAAGTCATTTAGTTAGACATGTGAAAACTCATACAGGAGAAAAGCCATACAGTTGCTCAATTTGTGAATACAGAACAGCAGATGGAAGTACTTTAGTTAGACATATGAGAACTCATATAGGAGAAAAGTCATACAGATGCTCAGTTTGTGAATACAGAACAGCATGTAAAAGTAATTTAGTTATACATATGAGATCTCATACAGGAGAAAAGCCATACAGTTGCTCAGTTTGTGAATACAGAACAGCAGTGAAAAGTCATTTAGTTACACATATGAGAACTCATACAGGAGAAAAGCCATATGCTCAGTTTGTGAATACAGAACAGCAAATGGAAGTACTTTAGTTACGCATATAAGAACTCATACAGGAGAAAAGCCATACAGATGCGCAGTTTGTGAATACAGAACAGCATCTAAAAGTCATTTAGTTAGACATGTGAAAACTCATACAAGAGAAAAGCCATACAGCTGCTCACTTTGTGAATACAGAACAGCAGATGGAAGTACTTTAGTTACGCATATAAGAACTCATACAGGAGAAAAGCCATACAGATGCGCAGTTTGTGAATACAGAACAGCATCTAAAAGTCATTTAGTTAGACATGTGAAAACTCATACAAGAGAAAAGCCATACAGTTGCTCACTTTGTGAATACAGAACAGCAGATGGAAGTACTTTAGTTATACATATGAGATCTCATACAGGAGAAAAGCCATACAGTTGCTCAGTTTGTGAATACAGAACAGCAGTGAAAAGTAGTTTAGTTACACATATGAGAATTCATACAGGAAAAAAGCCATACAGATGCTCAGTTTGTGAATACAGAACAGCATCTAAAAGTCATTTAGTTAGACATGTGAAAACTCATACAGGAGAAAAGCCATACAGTTGCTCAATTTGTGAATACAGAACAGCAGATGGAAGTAATTTAGTTAGACATATGAGATCTCATACAGGAGAGAAGCCATACAGATGCTCAGTTTGTGAATACAGTACAGCAGATTGATTGATTGATTGATTGATTGATTAAAAGCAGGGATTTAGATGGGTTAGTAGTGAGCCCAGTTTTGCACTTCGACTCTGTGGTCTTTTGTGCCCCCCCTGACCCTATTAAAATAGATCTGCACCTTCAACGAGTTGTAGGAGGTGTTTTACGAGGTGCTCGTGTGTGAGAGCTGCTCCGTGTGGAGTTCCCCCGAAAAGTTGCTGTCTTTTGCGGAGTAACGCTGGACAGTCGAAGATTATGTGTGAGGCTGTCTCCTCCTCTTCCTGACATAATCTACAGAGTATGTCCCCTCTGTATATGCCTATTTTGTGTAGGTGTTTTCTCAGGTGGCAGTGTCCTGTGACTAGTCCTACCAGCCGTCTGATCTGAGTTCGTCCTAGATGGAGTACATCGGTTGTTAGTCTGCGAGAAGGCGTTCTAATTATTTCCTTCCCCAGTGTTTGTCCCTGTGTGGCATCCCAGCGAGAAGCGTGTTGTCTAACGGTCCATTTTTCTATCGCTGTTCGGATGCTTTGTTTGGGTATACCAAATACAGGTTCTGGGCCTATAAATGGGGTAGATGCACCAGCTTTTGCGAGGGCGTCTGCCGCTTCGTTTCCCTCTATCCCTGTGTGCCCTGGCACCCAAATGAGCTGAACAGTGTTCTTTTCAGCTAGGAGTGTCAGGTGATTTAAGCATTCTCTTGTTAGCACAGAGCTTACACGAGGTGATTCAAGCGCTTTCAGTGCCGCTTGACTGTCAGAAAGTATGCTTATGCGTTGTTGGGAATACCCGCGTTTTGCATTTTCCTGGACGCATTGCATTATAGCAAAGATTTCAGCTTGAAAGACTGTGGCTTTGGTCCCAAGAGATACACTAATGTCCTCTTTTGGTCTTACGCCATGTATTCCAGCACCCGTGCCCTCTGCTGTTCGGGATCCATCTGTGTACCAGACTAGCCCATTTGGCAGGTGGGTTGAGGTTTCTTGGGTCCAGTCATTGCGATCGTACCTCACAGTGAAAGGTTTGTCAAAGGAATACTCTGGAAGGCTGTAGTCTGAGCCCATTTTTAAGATGGGGTTACCTTCGCCCACTTCCTGTATCCGTTTGTGTCCGCACCGTTCCTGGTTGGTGTTCCAGTTTCCGGTGGTTTTCATTCTGTATGCTCCAATCTGGGCTTCCCCTTTTAGATATATGTCTAGAGGTGTTAGTCCCAAGAGAGCTTCCATAGATGCTGTTGGAGTGCTATTCATAACTCCACAGATGCACAAACAGGCCAGTCTCTGTATCCTGGATAGTTTTTTAATTGCTGTTTTTTGTTCTACCTTTGGCCACCATACCAAGGTGCCATAGGATATCACGGGTCTGACTACTGTTATGTAGTACCAATGAACCATCATTGGTTTCAGTCCCCATGTTTTACCAAACATGCGTCTACCCATCATGAGGGCCATTTTTGCTTTGTTTGCTATTTTGTCTAGGTGTGCATTCCAGTTTAGTTTTGCATCTAGGGTAATACCCAGATATTTAACTTCCTGGCTAACCTGAATTCTTTCACCAAAGATTGTAAGGTTGTTGAAGGCCTCTACATTTCTTTTCTTAGTGAAAGGTATTATAGATGTTTTGCTAGGGTTTACCTTGAGGTTTTCCCTATTGCACCATGCCTGAGTGATGTTCAGTGCCCTTTGCATGAGAGCTGCAATGATGGTTGGATACTTGCCCCTTATGAGAATGACTATGTCATCTGCATAACCTTGGGTGTAGAACCCTTCGTCATTGAGTGTCTGCAGGAGATCGTTCACTACCATGTTCCACAGTAGTGGGGATAGTACACCCCCTTGTGGACAACCTCTGACAGCACGTGCCTTGAGGGATTCTTCTCCCAAATCGGCCTGTATCTGGCGTCCCTCTAACATGGTTTTTATCCATCTGTTTGTGATGTCGTCCACGCCATGTCTTAGGGTTGCAGTCATTATTGATTCGAAGGAGGTATTATCAAATGCTCCCTCTATGTCCAGGAAAGCAGCTAGGGCTACTTCCTTGTTGGTTATCGACATTTCTACCCTACTGAGTAGGTTGTGAAGTGCCGATTCACATGATTTTCCTGGTTGATATGCATATTGGCTACGATGTATGGGATTGTCTTTCAAGACCCCATCTCGTATGTGCCTGTCTACCAGTTTTTCCATAGTCTTTAGACAGAAAGACATTAGGCTAATCGGTCTATATGCCTTTGGCAGGGTGTACGATGCTCGCCCTGGTTTGGGAATGAAGACGACCTTGATCGGTCTCCACGCCAGTGGCAAGTAGTTTCCCGCTAGGCATAGGCGAAAGATCTTAATTAGGATCGGTACCAGAAGGTCTATTCCCCGCTGCAGTAGAGCGGGGAAGATTCCATCTGGTCCGGGTGATTTATAAGGTGAGAAGGATTTTACAGCCCACTGTACCTTGCTGTGACTGATCACTTCCCTAGCTACCTTCCACTCGTCTCTCGCGGGCCTTTTTGAGAAGTTGCTAGGGACTGGCTGTGATGTTATGTTAGCCTGATCAGCCATCAGTGCTCCTGGAAAGTGTGCTTGAATTAGCATTTCCAGGGTTTCCCTTTCACTAGTTGTGTATTCCTGTGTCGGTTTTAGCATGTTCCCGACTGGATTTAAAGGGTCTTTTGACAGAACTTTGTGGAGGCGTGCTGTTTCTGTGGTGCCTTCAATGTCCCCACAGAAGCTCCTCCATGAGTCTGTTTTTGCTTTTCTCAGAGCTTTGTTATATTCGGTTAGAGCCTGGGCGTGTTGGCCCCACTCTCCGTTCCTTTTTGCTCTGTTAAAGAGTTTTCGTGCTCTTTTCCTCAGGTTGGCCAGGTGTTCATTCCACCATATGACCTTCCTGTTGGTCTGTCTCTTTCTCAATGGACAGTTGTTTTCATATGAGGTTAGTATGGCGTCATTCATTTGGTCCACAATTACCTCAATGTCTGCTGGCGTATGGATATGGGTTTTAACATCGGATAACTTGCTAAGAAGTTCCTCCCTGTATGCAGCCCAATCAGTTTTCCTGGGATTTCGATAGGTTATTGTTGCCTTTTCAAAATCTGCCAGGAAGTACTCAATGTGTCTATGATCAGACAGTGATGGTTCGTTAGATACGCGCCATTGTATTACTCTGTCCTGCAGTCCAGCCGTGGACAGAGTTATGTCAATGACTTCTTGCCGACGTCGAGTTACAAAAGTGGGCTCACTACCTCGGTTAAGTATTTGTAAGTTATTACTTACCAAATATTCCAGGAGATCGGTTCCTCTCTGGTTTGTGTCCGTGCTGCCCCATGCAGTGTTGTGCGCATTGGCATCGCAGCCTGCTAAGAACTGGAGGCGGTTGGCCTCGCAGAACGTTACAGTTTCCATCAACTCTGTGCTTGGTGGAGGGTTGATGGCATCGTAGGGAAGGTATACGGAGGATATCACTACCTGCCTCTCGTTGCCCTCCCTAATTTGTTTCAGTTTAATGGTTGTTAGATCCCTAAAACATAAGTTGTACAGAGCCATGTATTTTACCCCCCTTCTTACATAAATACATGTCCTGGGTATATCAGAGGATTTATCGTATATTAACTCACCTCTGGCTTGTCCGAGTCCCATTATTTGGCCCCTTACTATCCATGGTTCTTGGATGAGGGCCACATCAATGTCCTCGGTTTGTAACCGGCTGCATAATACAGCCGTGGCTCCCCTACTGTGTTGGAGGTTTACTTGCAGTAGCCTCAGGACACTTGCTGGTGCTGGCGCCATCTTGTCCGTCAGGGGTAGGTACAGATAAACATCTGAATGTTGCTCTGCCTAGGCCTAAACATGGCTTCATGTTCAGGTTACGGAGAGTGGTTAGGGATGCCTCGTCGATCAACATGATCAGTGTCCTGCCTTTAGGCTCCGATACACTGTTGATGACTCGCCAGTCCTCTGTCTTCAGCCCCTTGTTCTGGGTCTTAAGGAGATCAAGGATATCCTTCTGCGGTTTGGTACTAAAGGGTTTGGGAGCCCACATAAGTACTTTGGCCGCATTCAGGATCTCCTTGGCTGGTCCTACTCTGAGCCTAGCTCCCTCCCACAGCTGGAGGTTTGGAGTCGTGGTTGTCAGCCATGACTTCGTTTCCTCGCTCTTGCAGGAGAGGATGACTGCACCTTTTTCAAAGTAGCAGCTGTTGAACTGTGGTCCTGTTCCTTCCCCTCCGGGTTGGATTTGTCCCAACAGTGCGGACTGAATTTCTTCGGCTTGTTCCTCCGTCAGGCGTGTCTCTGGGAAGTCCTGAGGAGCTATAGCCATTTTTAATCCTTTAAGGGCTTCCTTAAAGGTTTCTTTCCTCACTGCATTATCATCAGTGCAGGACTTTTTTGCAGTTGTCGCGGTTTGGGAGTTTGGTGTGCTCCCGTCGGACCTCTGCCTCTTTTTAGAAAGTGTAGTAGCCGGTACGCCTGAGCCGCCAGCTATTTCTCCTTTCTTAGAAGGTGTAGTAGCCGGTACGCCTGAGCCGCCAGCTGTTTCACCTTTCTTAACACTGCCGGTGGGAGCGTGTGAGCTCTCGTCACGGTTTGTGTTAGGTTTCTTGGGGTTCTTTCTCCTATGGCGTATGGGTTCGCCAAGAGCTTTGGCCCTCTCGATTGCGGCTTTCCGTCTCTGTGCTCCAGAAAGCCGTTGCAGTGACACCTTTTCGATTTTGGAGGTTAGGGTATCAGCCTCCAAATCGACGGTGGTTCCCTCCTCAGTTATGGTTTTTTCAGCCACATCTGATTTGGGTGATTTCAACAGGGCTTCTTCATCCCCGCTGGAAAGGTTAGGTAATATGTCTTCGTTATCCATATTGTTCCCACGAGTATGGGGGAAAGGGTTTCGACACGCACGGAGCCCCCTGCATACGTGAAGGGCTAAATACAACGGGGTGCGCCAGGTGCCCCGAGGTTGGTCGCTAGGGACCAGGTTGCCTCCTGGCCATGCATCCCTTCGGCGCGCACCGTACCTTGGGATTAGGGGGGTTTTTATAGTGGGGCCCCATCCACACAAACCAGGCGGTTAAGCCCAGTTCCCCGTGCCCCAGGTTGACACTACCCTGAGCGCCGAAGGCCACTCAGGGGTCGTTGCATCAAACACTGGTGGTTTACGGTATGCGAGTTGGTCTGCGACAGCTGTGCTGCTGACCAGTCATTCCCGTAAAGGGTCGTGGCCGTTCCCCTATCCGCCACCTGGGGACGCACCCGGTCGGCGCTCAACCGACATGGCAATTAAGCCATGCTCTCGGGTCACATACAAAGACTTAATATTTTCGGTAAATAATAAAAAAAAAAAATTCAAAGGAGTAATTAATATTTTATATTATTTTTCCCAATTACAAATTTTTAAAGTGTCCACATAAAAAATTGGGCTTTAATATCACATACAAAGACTTAATATTAAAGCCCAATTTTTTATGTGGACACTTTAAAAATTTGTAATTGGGAAAAATAATATAAAATATTAATTACTCCTTTGAATTTTTTATTATTTACCGAAAAGTAGTATGTTTGCATAATATTTTCGTTTTTTATGGAAGGTGCGTTTTAGGAGAAATATTTTTCAATTCTAATTACTATCTATTTAAATTGCTTCTAGCAACTTTAATCTAGCCCTTTTAATGAATTACTGTTACAAAAATCCTGTAAATGTTATTTTACAGTTGTCTAAATGAGGAGATTTTTCTTTATCCAATTACATGTTCTAATGAATTTCTGCATTCAAGAATTAAACGAAATTTGTCAATTAGAGATATAAAATTTTCCGATTTAAATAATTAGATAATAGAAAAAATATTTATTTTATAACTTTTTGTGTTTTTCTTATATTGGTAATTAATTCATTGTTATTATAGTATTATATTATTTTTTTTAATAACTTCAGTGAGCAGTGACTAACTTTATTCTTAAAACATTAAACTACTCTTTCTAGGAAACTACCTCCTCTTAAAATATCTGTATAACTATTAAAAACACCCTGTATGTATGAAATAATTTTAATCAATGGAAATGATCAATAGATGGATAGGAAATAGGTATTTAGGTAATTGCAAAAAAATTGTTTGGCCATCGAAAAATAAATGTTTTGCTGCTACTTGTTTTATGTTAAATTTCTCTGGCGTGGTAACGAAAAAGTACCTGCTGAACTTGCTGTTCGAGAGTATGGTTGCTGCTTATCTTAATCTCTTTACCCCCCGCTGTCAACCTTTGATTTGTGACGCTCTCTTGGACCCTTAGACATATGAAGGTTGGTTATTGCCACTGCATTTTCGCAGCAAGAAACGATTTCAGGAATGAGTGAACACTGACCTTGTATGCGCCATCTGTGATATTATAGCTGAACTTTTACTCATAAATTCGTTCAACAAACATGGCGGAGGCCGTTTAAAAAAACTTATTTTCTGGTTTTTGTATTTGTTACTTGCAATAATGGTGTTATATTTTAGAAGAACGTACTGAACTGCAAGGTGAATAGATTCCATTATGTTAGAATCTAATATATTACCAATAATTTTACAATTCTAGATGCCAATAACGGCAAAAATCATGAACAAATCATAAATCCAACTAGTGGAATCTATTGAATAATGTCTTCTCTTTAAGAAAATAAATTTAGGTTTCCTTACTTTGCTATATTTTGGGTAAAAATCAGAAAATAAAATAGCTTATGTGGCGCCCTCTTATAATGTGTCTTGAACTAAGATTTCGCAGTGCGCGTCTTAACCAGGGCTATGTCCCGGCAACCACCCGTTGTTATACAACAAGCGTATTACTGATAAGAGAATAAGAGGATTATACCGTTCTGTAAACGGCAGGTAGAAAGTTACTTAGCTTGGTAACGCATTTGTTTATCCAAATCAAACTAATAATACAGCAAGTACGGTTCTCAAAGTACCTAATCAATTTTATTATGATATTGGAATCAACTCCATACATAATGGAATCAAAAGAAAATTTCCTCAAGATATTTACGACATCTTAGCTAATAGTGTTGATAGTGCTAACGAGAAAAAATTAAAACAATAAATACATCAGCGCAAATACTTTACTAAAATAATACATATAGCAATAACATAACTGTTGTCAGTGCATAAATAAACAATCTTACAAACAAATATAACTAGTGATTAACTAATGCTAAATATTCACAAATAAATCAGCCTGGATAGTATTTTGTATACTGATCTAGATAAATTAATTAAAAAAAAGGGGAAAAAGGTAACAATTTTTTACAGTATACATACCTATACACATTTTACATTTAATTGCAGAAGATATAGTTTCTTCCACGTACATCAATTTAAAAATGTCTCTCGAATAGGTAGCTGTCGTGATTGTCGTGAATCCAAAATTTCGGGTAACAATGCCGAGTTATAAAATTGTTCAAGTTTTGGAAGCATTTTTTGCTCACAAAACAAAGGATCGGTTTTTATCACTTCCACTGAAATATCACTAGGAGTCCAAATAACAAAATAGCAAATGTCTTTTTCGCGATATTTAATTCCCTTGGATTTGGTACATGTAGCTGTCATTTTGTTTTAATTTTAATTCGCCTTCCTCTACTCGACAGAATTTGATTTTATTGTTTAATACGGCTTCCATCGGAGTGTACATTCTTGCACTGTACGGACATTTGATTTCTAGAATCGTCTGCAAACGTTCCAAAACAGGTTTAAACCGAAATATTTACCTATGAGGAAGCTCAAAGGTTTGATGATGAATCTTTCTACAGGCCGTTTCGGTTTTCGAAAATTTAATTTTGTTATTTTGACATGTTTATTAGAATCGATAAAATTGAAAAAGTGTAGCTTATTATACGCAGAATGGCGAGAGCTTTCAAATGAGGTATCACTCGAACCCCTTGCCATTTAAAATTCTGGCGTCGTTGAGCGTCACGACGCCACCGTAACAGAATTCAAACTTTTTGGGCCGGTTGCAGAAAGCAATGTTAAGTCTGGTGTTAGCTAACGTCGCGTCAAAGTGAACAAAATCGCATCAAATTTTGTTTACTAATGTATTAGTTGCCATAAGCATTTGAGATTTGATTCGTTTTTGTTCACTTTAACGTCGCGTTAGCTAACACCAGACTTAACATTGCTTTCTGCAACCGGCCCTTAGTTTACCGAAAATGTAGTATTTGTAGTCTTATTTCATATCCTAAAGTTTGGTTTTCCTAATTCAAGTTTTTCTAAAGTTAAGCGGGGGGTGGTGGGGTTACTTTACAAACGCAGTGTATAAACACTGCATTCGTAAAGTAAGCCCCCCCCCCCCCATGCTAACTTTTGAAACACTTATATTAGGAAAACCAAACTTTAGGATTAACCTAAGGTACTCAAAATTTCATCCTGAACCCAAATATCTAAAAATATACAGGGTATCACATTTAAAAAACAAAAATTAAGGTCATTTCCGGCGAAACCGGAAGCGCTGAAAAATTATTTAATATGCCAGAAAATGGACTTTTGTGTATAGTTTATAACCCCCGAGTTTTATTTTGATATGTCAAAAACTAAAAAACTACAGGAGTGAGCCTCTTTTTTGTGGCATCTGGTTATAATCGAAAAACTTTGAAACAAGAAATATCCACCAAGGGAACTTCCCAAGAGGCGCGGCGCCTCTTTTGGACGCTTCCTAGTACCCCTTGGGCGCCTCTTGGTGCTCCTTGGAACTCGCCCCCCCCCCCCCACGCATAGCGGAGGTTGCGGGTGCCTAGTTACGCCACTGCTTATAATATTTTTTACAACAAACATTGGAGACCAAAATGTATAGAACTAACTATGGAATCTTGCTGAATCGTATAATAATTATACTAATATTGAATTTGAAAAATTGTGATTTTATCTAAAATATTAGTTTGGTCTTGATAATATAGATTCATTGGTGAATTAAAAATATTTACTTTAACAATTTCAAAATTTTTATTTTTTAGTAGTAAATACGATATGCCTTAATTACTAATTATTGTACATACATACCGGTATCTATTTTATAATACGAATATTTATTGCTGGTTTAGCCATATCCGATCGTTAGACTATTTAAAAACTAATTAAATATTCATTTAGCCGAGAAAATATGTAACTACATATTGGAAATACATAAATGAATTGTATACGTGTCGGACGGCAATGCAATATTTAAAATGTGAAACAAAATGCCAACGCAAACGATTTGGTATTTAGTACCAAGAAACATTTTAATCCGCTTAACTTTCCAGTTCTTAATCTTTCTGGAGTCTCGAGTCATACACAAGCAATTAGTCTTAGTTTTAGTAGTTATGCAACTTTACATACATCAAACAGAATTTTATTTTAAGTAAATGCCAGCCTTAACACGTACACACACGATCATTGAAAATGAACAGGGTTATGCAACACATGTTACACATTTGAAACTGTGTTAGAATTTCTAATAGAAGGCTACTATAATCGTGTTATCCAAAAAGTACTTCATCTAATGCACACGGTTTCATAAAAGTAGCCTGATATTTCTGAAGTTTGGCGTGGGGCCATAATGTTGGTTGCATAGCCCTGTTCATTTTCGATGATTCTTTGTGTATATCCCAAAGTAAAGTACTATTGGTACCACAAAAGCTAGGACAACTTCTAAATCCAATAGCCATGCATTTTTATTGTTTTAGTTGATTAAATGATCTTAAGAAACTGTCATATGACAGCTTAGAATTATTCACGTCATAAAATTTTAATATCAAAAGCTAAAATATAAAATAATTATAAAACTAAATTAACATGCAATTTGGTGAATAGTTACACCGTTTTCTAAGCATGCATTAATCCTGGCTTTTGAAAGTGAGCTTACTTTAGGCATGATTGAAAGTGACGTTTAAAAATAATTTGAAAGTTAATAACATCTCAGTTGCCAATTAAAAATTCAGATTCACACAGCTAAAAAAACGTTGTCCTAGTTTTTTTGGTAGCAATAGTACGTTTTTTTTTCTATAATAACTGTCAAAGTGTTACAATGTTGGTAGATATGTGAGTAAACCGCTAGGAAATTTGTATACCTCGTGTTGGTAGAACTTTTTCAAAATTATGGTTATGTGTCAATTTTGAATGTCAACGTTTCTTAGTTTGAACTCTTGACAAATTTCATTTTTTTACATGGAATCAAACGTTCATTATGTTTATTTTCAAATATTGTAAGTTTAATAATTAATAAATTTGCAATACTTTACTACATATTACTATGCTGTTTGTTTTACCCACTATTATGACAATATATCTGTCAAAATGACAAATCATTTTTTTAGTGGAAAAAAAGAACTAAAAATCTATGTACCAACATTATTAAAACTAAGGACCCTGCAGGAATGAAACTTATCCCCTAGAGAGTTGACCTTGAAATTTATTATAGAAAAAAATGGACTTTAGCACAAATTGAAAAATACACTGTTGCAAGATTTCTTTCATACAGGATTGTTTCCTGTGCTCTTTATTTTCAGTATCGTCACAGAATAATACCCTAAATCAGAATGGCGTCTCTGTGTCGACGCTTTTGAAGTCAGCATACTCAATTTTTGTGACCTTGAAATTGTCCGCCATGATCCTAGTGGTGTGCAGAGGCGGTAAATTCAAAATTATACGCCTAAATTTTAAACTGAACAGAAATAATCCGTACGTTTAAAGTCTATGCAATTTATATGGAAATGCACAGTATACCATGTGCCACCAAAAGATCTTTTCTGTGCACACATATTAAATTAATATTTTAGAACCACTTGCACAAAAAAACATAACCTTCTTATAAGGGGTCATTGACCCCCACAAGTACACGTCTAAAATATGGAAAACAGCTGACTGAACACCACAAAACAATAACTAATAGAAGCGAATCCCTCATGTTAAACGTTGGCAACACGCCACCCTTTTTTCACAAAGCTGCACCCTGGTGACGGGGTGGCAAATTACACAATGAGCGGTACATTTAAACGGCGCGAGCGGGAAATTTAAATGGCGCGTATAGGCAACCCTCCAATCTCATTAAACTAAAATGTGAATAAAATTTGATTTAAAAAATAATTCATAAAATTTAATTGCTAATGCTGAATTAGGCATTAGCAATTAAAATTTACAAATTATTTCTTAAATACAAATTACAAGAGTACAACTTTTAATGTAAATAAAACAGAACAACCTACTTCGCAGCCATTTTCTTCCGATGTTCTTGGGTAATGGAGGTATTCGGCTTATGCTTCTCCTTGACAAATTTGAAGATGTGGGCATCGTCAGGGCAGTTTCTCCAAAACCTATTGGTGATTTGTAGAACTGCTTGAAGTTATTCTCCAAAGTAGGTTGAAAATCGGCAACAGAAAGAAATGCATATATATAATCCTGAATAATTTTCATAAATAATCTAACGTTGATTATTACACACTACTGATATCATCTTCAAAATATAAACGCGGGCAACACACTTACATATAATTTTGCCTGTGCCAAGAGTCATCGCTGATTGCCCTTAGAAAACTGCCCTCGCAACAGTTTTCGTTGCTACCAGCACTGAATCCTTGGCGTGTGCAAAATTATCGGTAAATATATCTCGCCTTTGTTATATTACTAATGAAAATTATTACTGTTGCTTATTTCATTATTTTATAAAGGAAACAGTTTAGCTGACACGTCAAAACATGTACATACATTTGAAGATGTCAAAGGCTGATCATAACATGAACATAAAACTGTATTAGCTTCTACCACATTTGCAGGAATACCTAACGATTACTTCTAATGCTTCGGAAGTTAAAGAACGCGGTACAGAAATTTATGAAAATGGTTACATTGACCTGTAGTACCAATTTCTTGTAGCCAGGAACGCAGGTAGACTTATTTTTCGTGCTGACCATTAGCACCGTGCAAAGGACATTTCTAACTGAAAAAATTTAACAATTTTAGTTAATGGGTACATGACGCAATAGGTATTACAAAATTAACTATGGATGTTTATTTCGCTATGCCGCTGTAAACAAACTAAGAATATGAATTCAGGAGCTCAATTAACGTAATAGACATTAGAATTAACAAGTATTTAAACAAACAAAATATAGGCAATATTTACTGTTAATTAGCAAAACGATGCACTTAACCTCAACAAGCAAACAAATACGGCATTGGGAAACGCAAGGTTATGTGACGTCAAAATCGATATTCTTGTCTGAGACTGCGTATTACGGGTTGTAAATTTCCTCGCCCCGAGGTGATGGGGTGCCCTCCAAACTTTTCTTGTTGCGAATATTAAGGTCTCAGTTTCACCCCTGTGCTGCACACCACCAGAACTCGCGCATGCGCAAAGAAAAAACTAGCTGAAATTTAAGCCGACAGGCCATTCTGTATTATTCTGTAGTAGTAAAGAAAATCTTAATTATTATCCTAATCCTAACTTTTTAGGTTAGATTCTAGGCAAATTTTATCAAGGCGAATGCGACCGGTAGTTTGCTACCAACAATGACGTCATATACGTACGTGTGGTGAATACGCGTTCTATTTGCAAAACGGTCTTTTTTGTTTTATTAAATGAGACATTTGTCTCACTGGACTGCTAGTAGTAACATAGTAGGATAAAATAAACACTATTTGTTTCCATTGAAAATTACAAGTGATAACTAGGAAAATGTAATTCAAAATCACTTTGACTTGAATTAGATAAGAAAACTGGTATGACATACAACTTTGAAGGCGTTATGAACTAAGTGCCCGCGATTGTTGTACACACCTCGGGCCAAAGGCTCTTGGTTTGTACACTAACAATTTTGGGGGCTTATTTTGCTCATAATGCCCTTGATACTTTAATAACTATTAGCACCCCACACTACAACCTTAATTCTATTTTAAACTAGATAATGCAATAGTAATATAAAGTTTTAAAATCTATAAACCGTGTCTAAACTATAATAATTACATTTGTATTTTGAAGTGCGATTTATATTTGTAGCGGGTTAAATTCAAATGACGTGGATTTAATATTAATTTTGTCTTTGCATTTCCAGAAAATATTTTAAAAGCAAGAGAAACGCTAAAGGAGGCCGAAAGTGAATAAGAACTAGTTTCTGCATCGGAAGAAAGGAAGGTGAGAAAAAGGAAAGCGAAGAAAAGAATTTTATACAGCAGTGATAGTGGGGATGAAATAAATAAAATAAAATAACATGAACCTTATTTTCTGAACCTTGCAAGGTTGATATACTTGGTGCTTTTTAATATTGCCGAACATTATTCACTTTTCAAATATACAGAGTGTATAAAAAAGAATTACATCTACTTACCTGTGAAATTTGTTTACATGTAAATTTTTATGTGCCACTAGATTGTTATTGGTATTGCATTATCCAGAGCTGTCATTAATGAATTGTCAAAAAAAGTAAATATTCACTTCAAATAGTTTTAATTATAAAATATTTGTTAATACAATACAAAATGTACACAGTGCAAGAAAATATTTTTATTATTGAGGCATATTTTCGATCAGGACAGTTAATAAATGGGGAATGGCAATATTCCTATGCGTCATGTAAGCAGCAGTTTCGAGTGCAGTTTCTTAACAGAATTGTCGAAGAAACTGTTTTGCTGCACCACATTCGTTGCGTTGTTGAAAAATTTCGGGCGACAGGAAGTATAGAAAAAGGCAAGTCTACCGGAAGGCCAGCAACTGAACCAAACATTATTGAAAATGTCGAAGCTCTTGTCGTAGAAAACCCAAAAATGTCAGTGCGTCGTATTTCAGCTCAGACAGATGTCCCTAGAAGTACTGTTCACAACATTTTGAAGAAGCGACTGCACATCTTATATTATAAGAGCTGATGCCGCCGGTCGCCGTCCGACCGTAAGCCCTGGCGCGCGCAAATGCCGACCGCGCACAAGTGGCGACGCAGCAAGCATTTGTATTGTTAACGCTGGTAGAGCCGGACGTCGGCTGGCTACCAGCTTAAGCAAGCATTTTTATTGTTAACCGTTTCTTTACGCTGGCAGGGCCAGACGTAGGCTGGCCAACGCTTTCTAGTGCATCCATATAAAGTGCCTGTTGTACATGAAATTCGACAAAGGGACCATGCTAGTCGAATACATTACTGCAACTTTATCCAAGAAAATTTAAACAACAACGATGTTCTTGATTTAAGTTTTTTTAGTGACGAGGCGTGGTTCCATTTAAGTGGATTTGTAAATAAACAGAACTACAGAATGTGGTCAGTCGATAATCCACATAACTATGTTGAAGCTCCTTTAGGTCCTGTTAAAGTTGGAATATGGTTAGCTGTGTCACGTCGTAGAATCATAGAACCAATATTTTTTCATAACACCATAAATGGTCAACGTTATCGAGAACAGCCATTAGTGCCCTTTTTTGACCAACTGCACCCCGATGAATTTAATGGTGGTTACTTTCAGCAGGACGGGGCCACTGCGCATACGACAAGGGAAAATTTAGAATTTCTTGAGCAGTTTTTTCCTAATCGAGTAGTTAGTCGAGGGGTTTGGGCAGCAAATTTACCTGACCTTACTCCATTAGATTACTGCATCTTTGGACATCTTAAAAATGAGGTCTACAAAGAAAGGATTAATAACTTGGAAGAGCTGATAGAGTGCATTAAAATTAAATGCAACGATATAACACCTGCAATGTTGCACCACATTTTTGACAACATGAAACGTCGAGTAGCATTGTGTATTCAGCAAAATGGTGGACACTTCGAGCACTTGTTGTAGTCTATAATTAACCCTTTTCTAAGGACTACCTTTAGTTTATTAAGTTATACTAGAACGCGTTGGCCAGCCTACGTCTGGCCGTGCCAGCGTAAAGAAACGGTTAACAATAAAAATGCTTGCTCAAGGCGGCAGCCAGCCTACGTCCGGCCCTGCCAGCGTTAACAATACAAATGCTTGCCGCGTCGCCACTTGTGCGCGTTTATGCTGCGTGTTGCTGCGGGATCGGCAGGTGCGCGCGCCTGCTTACGGACGGCCGGCATCGGCTCTTATAATATAAGATTCCTTCCTTCCATTACTTTTAAGTTCTGTATTTGAGAAATATTTTTTATTTTCTGGAAAACAATGAGGATTAATCATTTTTAATAAGGGTTGTCTTACTTCTTACGATATTCATGCTGTTGAATAATGCGTTAAAATGTGGACATATCTTAATTTAAAAGTAAACGAAAACCACAAGTAAATTTTGTCAACAAAGACTGTTGTTGAGGTTATGTTATTCTTCCGTCTACTAGGTCTACTACTAGCTAACAGTAGCGCGCGAGAGCGGCACATTTTACGTTTGTATGGGAAATTCAAAGCACACTAGATGTGTAGTTCTTTTTTAGACACACTGTATTATAACTTACTTGTTTTATACAAGATTTGTAAGTATTGTATTTATGTTTTCCTTTATGTATAATAAATTGCATTTTTATTTACACTTGTTTATTTGTCTTTTCATACCTACCGATTAATACAGAAAGCTGAGTTAGATTATTTGTTGGCTTTTGGTTGTTCAATTGTTGGATGCTGGTTGGGAATACTTTAATGTGTATAGTTAGCCCTCAGTTGGGAAATCAATGGTTGGGGTTTGACTGTAAAAGAGGACATTACATACCGTTGGCGAACTGTGGGACACTTCAATGAGCCAACGTTGGCCCAACCATTTTGTGCTACTAGGGTTATTAAAGTGTATGCACCTGTGTGGTTTAACTTACTTACTTACTTTACTTACTTATCCCGACCTCTTCTACCGCCACGCAGTGTAGAGGTTTCAACGTCTATGAAATAAACTTCCAGTTTTTACGATCTTGTGCTAAATTCTTTGCTTCATTCCAGGTTTTACCCTTTTTCTTCAGGATTTTTGCTATGTCTGCACACCACAGAGTTTTTGGTCTTCCCACTGGTTTTTTACCCGCCACTCCCGATTCACTAATAACTTTTGGTAGTCTGTATTCATCCATACGCCAGAGATGGCCCACCCAACGTAACTGTTTTGTTTCAATTTCTTTCATTAGCGAATTTACTTTCAGATTATCCCTTATCGTGTCATTTCGTATTCTGTCCCTTCGTGTTTTCCCTAAAATACATCGTAGGAAGCGCATTTCTGTTGATTGTAGCCTAGATTTCTGTTTCAATGTGAGAGTCCATGATTCTGATCCGTACGTTATTGTGGGTATAAACAAAGTTTTGTACAGTGTTATTTTTGTCTTTTTACTTAGTTCCCTTTTCTTCAATGCACATTTAATTAGTGAGTAATACAGCTTGGTAGCACTCTTAATTCTGGTGTCTATTTCTTCATCAATATGCCCTTCTTCTTGTAGAACACAGCCCAGGTATTTGAAGCTTGTGACCTGTTCAACCGCTTCGTTATCGATTTGGATATTTATTTTCGTGCGCTTTTTTGCTATAACCATCACCTTAGTTTTACTCTTATTTATTTTTAAATTACATGTTTGTAGATGTTTAAGGATTACATTTAAATTGTGTTGTAGATCTATTCCATTCTCAGCCAGTAGGATCATATCATCTGCGTAGGCAAGGATGTTGGTATTTATGGGATGTAGGTTTACTCCCCAGTAAAATTTCTTTAGTTCGGGCTGCGCTTTCTTTAGGATCTCATCCAGCACGATGTTGAATAGATAGGGGCTGAGCACACCACCCTGTCTGACGCCTGAATTAGTTATGAAATGTTCCGAGTGTGCGTTGTTACTTCTTATGTAGTTTATACATGTTGTATATATACTTTGTATTGCTTGTATCAGCTTCTGATTTACTTCTTTGTTCTCCAAAGCTTGCCATATTTTTTGTCTGTTCACTCTGTCGAAGGCCTGGGATAAATCTATGAAGCAAAGGCACAATTTTCTGTTTTTAGTTGTTAGTTTTTCCGTTATTTGACGTATTGTAAAAATATGGTCCTGCGTCCCTCTGCCAGCCCTAAACCCAGCTTGTAGTTCTGCTATTTGAGTCTCCATATTGTTAGCTAGTCTTTTCTGCAGTATGGCTTCGTACAGTTTTTCTGCTACACATAACAGGGATATGGGTCCGTAATTTGCGCATTCCTTTTTATCACCTTTCTTATGTATAGGGTGGATGACAGCTATTTTCCAGTCTTCTGGAATTGCATTTTGTTTCCATACTAGATTCAAGAGTCGCAATAAAATGTCTTCGCCTTCTTTGCCCATGTACTTAATCATTTCAGGTGTAATGCCATCGTGCCCACATGCTTTCCCTAATCTGAGCTTGTTAATGGCCATTTTTAATTCTTCTCCTGTTAATTCATTGTCATAATCGGGTTGGGTATCGTTATTAACCATTGGTTCAGTTTGGTTCGTCTCGCTTGAGAAATTTAGCGCTTCATTGAAGTGTTGTTTCCACCTTAACATAATTTCTGATTCTGTAGTTAACAGATTGCCATTTGTATCTGTGATAAAATTAAGTGGCCAGGTTTTTTCCTTCCTCAGATTTTTTAGGATTCGGTAAAACAGTTTCTGATTGTTTGTAGATTTTTCCTCCATTTTCTTACCGAATTCCTCCCAGCTTCTCACTTTGGCTTCTTTCACCAGATTCTTTACTCTGATTCTTTGCGCTTTGTATATGTTGTATTTTTCCTCAGTTTTGTTAGCGAGATATACCTGCCATGAACGTTTTTTCTCCCTAATTTCGCTCTGTATATTTTGCGTCTACCACGATGTTTGTTTATTTCGTGTATTGTTATCGCATTTACTAGCACCGCATGTTGATGTTGCCGTTGATATCAGCAGTAATTTCAATTTGTTCCACATTAGATTTACATTTCCTTCTAGTATTCTCCAATCTGTACCTTTTATTTTTTCTGTCAGTAGCACCATATAATTATTTCGTGTTTTTTCTTGCCTCAGCTTATGTGATTTTAATCTATATGTAATTTTGGTTATCGGTTGGACAACGGGTTCATTCTGCTTAGGTAAGTAAAAGTCCATAGCCAGTAGAAAGTGGTCTGATCCGATTTCTGCACCTCGTTTCACCGCAACATTTTTTACTCTGTTCATGCACCGTTTCCTTACAAGAATATAGTCAATTATTGAATATTGTAGTCGTGACGGTTGTGCCCGGGTGTATTTATGAATATCTTTCTTTTTAAACCATGTATTTGTGATCATTAGTTCATTATTAATACAGAATTCTAAGAGTCTTTTACCATTAATATTAATCATGTCGTCACTGAATGTCCCTAAGTATTCTCTGTATCTGTTTGTAGGTTTCCCAACCCTTCCATTAAAGTCTCCTAATACTATTATCTCACCTTTTGCTTCATCTGTGGTTTCTTGCAGCTTTTCATAAAATTCCGTAACTGTTTGCTCTGCTTCCTTTTCGAGTGGGGCATAAATAACGATTATGGTTAGGATTTCAGTTTCAATTTTTAAGTTCACTACCATGATTCGTTCGGATATAAACTGCCATCCTACAATATTATTTTTAAATTTACTGTGTATTAGGCATGCGACTCCGGCTTTTGCTCTTTCATTCACTACTACACCGCTATAAAAAAGTAGGTGTCCATCTTTCATAATATTGCATCCTTGGCCTTTTTTCTTGGTTTCAGTTAGCCCCAGTATGCTTACGTTGCTTTTGATAAATTCGGCTATCACTTCCTCTTCTTTAGCCAAGAGGCTTCGCGTGTTCCACGTTCCAATTCTTATATGATCTCCAAGTTTTTTATTTTGTTCCGTTTTTGTTTTTGGGTGTAATTTATTTAAAGTCATGTCCATAATCATAGCCTTTTTCGTCGTAAGGTCTCCCGGCTTAGCGTTTTTTAGTTTTTTGCTTCAACTAACCCGTTTTCTTGATTACTCCACACAAACTTCTTTCCATCAATTATCAGCTGGTTGTAGCCTATTTTGGTTACTTTGTTCTGCCTTCTTTCCTCTCTCGCTCTGTTCCTTATTTCAGCCTGCACTCTTTGTTGTTCCACCGTTAGATCACTGTCAATATAGACTTTTTTGCCAAATAGTTTGTGTTTTTGTTTGAGCACTTCCATTTTCTGCCCAAAATCTCCTAACTTTGCTACCACTATCTTCTGTTTTATGTTTTTTCCCAATGTGTAGGCTACTTCCACAGTTGTTTTTAGGTTCATTTCATCTTCTGTGTGGTTTAACATTAAGTTAAAACCTTCATGTACTTATGGTTCCAAACATCTGTTTAAGCTTATCTCATATTCACGCTATCTCTCTGATGATTTCAAGAACGTTCTAGACCCGGTCATTCAAAGAAATGGGTACTTTGCTGCTGAAGAAAATGTCCTTTTGTCCATGCTATATGATAAGCACAAACATGTAAGAGAACTTGGTTTATGACGTGCTTTAAAAGCAAGAACACAAAGTAGAGGCGGAGTCAGGAAGTTTAAAGTTCCACAGATAAACTTTGACGTAAAGGATTACATCGACATGATCTCATGGGCTGAAAATGATGTCACTGAACCCCCCCTGGTAAAACATGTGACTCTCTCAAAGACTTTATACAGAAGACATCTGAAGCTCAACCAAATAGTAAAGTGGACCCACTTATCGACTTTCCCCGGCTTCCTTGTCACACGCAAACAGTGGAAAAAGCTGTGAAACTGGTGACCGAATCGGCTCAAAATGTCTGTGGTTCAATCGCAAGAGAAGAATATATGAGAGCAAAAATTGACTCACGCGAGAACATGCCAAAATTTTATACCTACAAAAAAAAAACAGTTTAATGTGTCAATGAAGTAGAAACAAACATTTTGCAGCTGTAACATTTGTAATTATTAAAGGTTTTTAAATCATAAAAAACGAACTTTCAATGTCTTTAAAAGTGTATTATGATATTTTTTACGCGTGCTATAATAAAAAAATATATAATTGATTTGACAAGCTTTTATTTCAACCTTATTTACTGCTATTTGTAACAACAACAATAGTTCGCAAAAGTTTCAACATTAGCAAAAATACAAAGTTTTTGACATTAAAAAATATTTTATTATTATTATTATATTTTGTAATTAATAATTTTTTCCAATTCTAATGCTTATATATGTATTTACAACTATCTTTTGTAACATTATATGTACGACAAAACCATAAAAAATAATTTATCAAAGTTTATAATTTTTAAATTTTCTAAATTTGTTTACAAACTTCAAGCTCTTTGCGGCACCTCAAGATGTTGTAGTATAGCAACCAATTTTTTTTTGTATTCGCTCCCCAAACTGGTTACTTTGGAAACTGTCTAGGATCCTCAAAATGGCCATTTAGAGGCCTTGTACTCATTGGCGTAACTAGGATTTTTGGCTGGGGAGGGCCAGGCCCCCCAACCAACCATCGTCAATACCTACGTATACCTATGAAGACATGAATTTACGTACATACATAACTTTTTCGCATAAATTTATTTGCTTGTTCTTTGATGCCGTTATACGAGGGCAGTCCCGTAAATTTATGCAGTCTAATAAGACAAAGTTCAGTAACCAAAATTTGTTTTTATTATTTTCTCAAAATATTCCCCCTTAAACTCAACATTTACGCATTCGGTAAAACCAATTTTCAAAACATAAATTCCACAATTTTTGAGTCACTTGAGAAACAAGGTTTTTGAAGCTTTCCACAGCATCTTCGGGAGTTACAAATCGCACACCACGCATTTTATCGTTTAATCGAGAAACTAGGAAGTAACGGGTGTTCATAAACAGTCGTCATCCCAGTAGGTTTTGACTTCAAAAACGTATGTCTATTATAATTGAGAAAAACTGCGCTATGACAGTACTCAATGACGTTTCATTGTGTTGCACGAATCAATCAAAGATATAACATTTTGTTTTTCAAAGCAACTGGGATGACGACTGTTTATGAACACCCGTTACTTAACCGTAAGGGGCTAGGTCGGAACTGAATGGGGGATAAGTTAGCAATTTTAACTCGAAAGTCTCTAAAAGTTATTTTATTTTATGTGCGCTATGACTAGAAGCATTTTCATGGTGCAGAACGATCTCACCCCTTGGGCGCCATAAGCCGAGATTTTTGAATAACGTCTGGCAGGCATATAGTTGTGTACCATACTGCAGTAACCCTACGTTTATTTTTAAGCACGACAGTTGTGATAGGTCCTAATTTTGAAAATAAAACAAGCAATTATTTTCTTACCAACTCTTCAAGATCGCTTCACTTTAACTGAATTAGGATTTGTTGGAAACATCCATTGTGCTGACTGCCGCTTAGAATCGGGTTCAAATGCAAATATCCAGCTTTCGTCACCAGTTATTATGTAAACTGCTTTAGACCTACCTTAATTATATTTCTTATACTGTTCCACATGCTGTTGTTGTGTTTCTTTGTGTCTGTTAAACTGTGTGGTATCCACCCAAGACAGACTTTTCTTACACCCAAATGAGTATGTAAAATCTTGTGTATTGCAGTCATTCCAATGTCCAAGATGCTTTTAATAATTCTGTAAGTGACTCGATTGTCCTACTGAAGCATTCTTCGCACAACCTCTACGTTCGTATCAGTAACAGCTGAAATTTGTTTTTGCAAAAATCGTCGCTGACAGAAACTCGTTCAAATTTAAAATCAAACCAGAAATATGCGCCTGGCCACCAAAATCAGCACGAAGTCATCTTTCTTTCAGAGATAGGGAACTTTCAAAGTCATAGTAAATCATAGCTCTAAAATGTTCTCCCCTTATGTTCATTTTTGATGCACAACACTTATTTCAAAACTAACTGTATAGTAATTAAATTTGAACTGTTAAAACAACAAACATTTGTTTATGGCAAGTTACATTTCCATGGTACACATGATCTATTGGTTTGCAGAAATTATGGGTGCTACCTACTCTCGTAATACTACGTGTCTAAGGAGCATATCAGTAAATTATTTTCGGTTCATAAACAACATAAAAATGTATTGATTACCTCTTGCAACTCAATGAGGTTTACGATAAAAAATATTATTTCAGGAGAAACATCACTTGGTTTCCATTTGCACGTTTTTGAGCCACAATTTTTTATTGTTTTCTCCGTATCCCTCGAAGCAAATACTTTCTGGAAAACATCAGCACCCTTTTAATTCTTATTGTGATATCTCTTTATTCTATCTTGGGCTAGCAACTGTGGAAATTCAAGCACCACAAAATGTTCTTTGCTGTACATAAAACACTATTCAAAATAAAATTCTGAATCGTACTCTTTAAAGCTATAAACTCAGCTCTTTCGGCAAGGCAAACATCTAAATAGCAAGTCACCTTAAGTCTGAACTGGACGATCCTATAATAGGCAGCTAGCTGTATGTGCCCACCGAGTAGTTACCGATGCACTCAAGTTTTCAACTCATTTACTTATTCGCATATGAAATAATTGCAATTTTATTTTTCTGTGCACATAAATTGATCCTTTATTTGTATAAAACTTGAGAGAAACTAACAAAAATGGTGTAAATTTAACTAAAAAAAAATATTCCGACGAAAGCAGTGTTTTCAAAGTAATTATTAGCTAACTAATAGCGTTTTCTCTTGTATATTATTATTCAGTAGAGTCATCCGTCCAACATATGGTATTTATACTATAATGTTTTTAAGCCAAAAAAAGGTAATAAAACCAGAAAATGTAAGAATGTTTCAGGGTCGATAACCAACCCCTTAGTTTAAATGGGTTAATAAAAAAAAGCAGATTTTTAAATTTATTTAACTTCTATTTTTATGGGGTGGGCCAGACGGCACTCTGGGGAGGGCCCTGGCCCCCCTGGCCCCCCCCGCTAGTTACGCCAATGCTTGTACTTAAAGTCGTCGTGGCAACATTTTAGCGGACTCAAACATTAGTTGCCATGACGACTTTAAGTATAAGGCCTCTAAATGGCCATTTTGAGGATCCTAGACAGTTTCCAAAGTAACCAGTTTGGGGAGCGAAAAATACATTTTCGCCCGGCCCTCCTAATATAATGCCGCGTTAATGGTAATTGAAACTTCATATTATAATGTTTGGAGAGCTAATACAACAAAACGTTGTATGCAACACATCCTCAAATGGCTTTAGAGGACTCATCATATATTTTGCGCCAGTTTGTGTCAAAACTGGCGCAAAAACTAACCTGCTAACCTCGAATTTGACATAGACTTAC
Organism: Agriotes lineatus; assembly: GCA_940337035.1. Taxonomy (NCBI): domain Eukaryota; kingdom Metazoa; phylum Arthropoda; class Insecta; order Coleoptera; family Elateridae; genus Agriotes; species Agriotes lineatus. The sequence continues at coordinate 25,470 of CALNHX010010077.1, forward strand.
AGTCTTGCCAATTTTAAGTAAAGTTTTGGATTGCCAACAAACGTCACGTTGACGGAATTGTGTTACAAACCTCAAAGTGGCGCATATGTCAGAGGAATAAACATGGCGGGCGTGGCGGTACTCTCTATATCTACTGGCTCTGGTACCAATTAGAGACCCTGTATATTAAGATTAGAGACGGAAATACAGATGATCAATGCGGATTGGTTAGAACCATTTTCCATGGCTGAAATGTAGATGGGTAATTAATAACTAGAAACAATCCGCAAGATCTATTCTACTTTATGAATATCAGAAGCAATTTTTATTGCGAATGAACAATTATTTCCATTATTTGACATTAAGAAATGTGTTCTTTTAGGTTAATGTCAATTTGGCAATGGCAACATCTTGAAACATTCTATTAAAAACATAGCAATTAATCAATTTATCCTTGGAAACTGGTTCCACTTGTCCCATCTCTTATCTTACTTTTTATACAGGGTCTCTAGTACCAATTAGAGCCAGTTGCTGGTTCAGCTACCAATCATATGGGATTACAGTGACTATATACAAGACAGTGTGGCCATACGATTGTTGGCCGCCATTAACAGGCAAATTTGAGCGTAGAGATATACAGTGCCTTTCGAAATAATCGAACGTTTTTGAGTGGTCATTATTTTGGCGCTAGTTATTTTAACTAGTTGATGTTAGTTACACGTGCAGTGTTATTTTTGGACATTGACATTTCTCATTGGCGTTCGTTCGTTGTGCTTTAAGGTGTTGCATGAAGTTTACAACCGGTTTCAGTTATGGTAGTTTACAATACAGCTAAATGCCGTCTTTCTGTTCCCTGTCTCCAAACCTCCCTGTCCTGTGCTTGGTCTTCTTCCTGGTTTCTCTCCTCCAGGGCTCTCTGAATACCCTCATTCCACGGTTTGTGTGGTCTACCTCTTTTTTTCTTACCCGGCGGCGACCATATAAAGATCTTCATAGGCCACGTCGTCTCCTTCATTCTTATCAGATGACCAAACCAGTTTAACGCTTTCCGTTCAGTTCTGTCCACAACTCATTCTGGTGCCTCCATTCTGCGTCTTATTTCCTCGCCATAACATAGCATCGACTCTACCATTACTTCACCTATTCTTTTTTTGTTTTTGTTAGAGATAGTATTGACCCATCAAATTGATTTCAAGCATCCCATTATCTTCTTACTTTGTACTATTCGAGTTTTGATCTCTTCTGTTCCCCAAACTTTTTCATTGATTGTATTGTAGCACCGAGGTATTTAAACCTTTCTACTTGTCTTACTGCGACATCTTCATTTATTAAGACTTCATATTGTGCTTCCGAGTTGATTACTAAATACTCCGTTTTCTCTAAACTTATGCTAAAGCCCCATTCATCGTCGTAGCACCGATGTAATTTCTTTATCATACATTCCAAGTCAAACGCATCTTGTGCTATTACAACGTGATTACAACAATAGCACAATTCTAAATTGTCACATTTAAATACTGTGCAGAATATTAGTTTTTTCAAGGGAAAAGATGATAAAATTTCACCCGCTTGCGACGCTAATGAATTATTTGACACTGACAATTTACAATTGTCAGATTTGAAAGGTTTTATTTTCTTCCATAACCAAATGAACAGGTTCTACCAACCTCTTTGAAAACAACTTAGAAGTAACTAAATATTTTGCCTGTTAATGGCGGATATTCGCGTCGACCAATAGCGGCGAAGACATCGCTATGGCCACACTGTCTTGTATAAAGCCACTGTATATGGGATCTATGGGATAAAGTAGTGGCGCCATCTGTTAGTATTATCGGAAAGTACTCCCAGGAGCCATTCAAGGTAATCGAAATCGGTATTTTGACATCAAAGGAACCGACAGTGAGTGTCTCTACTTGTTTGATTTATGTACGCTGCTAATTCCATGGCTACCGGGATCTCATATGTTTATGGCCACCCGGTATCCTTTATCTAATAGACTTGTCTGTCCGGGACGCTGTTTTGTCTGTCCGGGACGCTGTTTCAGCAGCCAAACCGTAAGAGATAGAGAAAAATCTGGTGTGATACACTCACACAACTTCCTTTTACAGTGATCTTATAATTAGTGAAAAATTTAATTTTTAATTTTTAAGCATTTGTCAAAAATTTTCAAAAATTACGAATTCTACAAAAACGGTACAAAATAGAGCGTTAGTTGAAGAGATAAATTTTCTCTAAAATTTTAAGCAGAATTCAAAAATGTAATAATATACCGGGTGTTCTATTTAAAATAGGAGTTAATAAAAAAATAGAAAAAAAAACAAAAAAACCCACTTTAGAAGTTTTCAACTGGAAAATCATCTATCTCACGTCAATGCACATTAAAAATGTAATAAAAATGTAAAGTTTGAAAAAAATCGTTAGAGCCGTTTTTGAAAAAATCGAAAAAAACTGAAAAATCACAAGAGTAGACACCTACTTACGGTTATGCGATTTTCTTCAAAAGCTTGCTGTCTCATCTAGATAGTACACAAAACTTATATATGAAGTTTCAACGCCATACCTCTTTTCGTTTTTGAGATATTCTGTTCACAGACAGACAGACACACAGACAGACAGACACACAGACACACAGACAGACACACAGACCAATGAAAAAAAATATGTTTTTTGGGATCAGGGGACTCTAAAACGTGAAGATCTGTTGAAAACTCAATTTCGAATTTTTGGGGTGAATCCAATACTTCCTTTATCGTAAAAGGAAGTAAAAAAGTTATGAAAGTTATATGTTTGGAATGATCATGTCAGGTCAGGAACCGAATTTCAGTCACGTGACACTTCCGGTTTTTGAGAAATCACGTGATTTCCGTCCGTCCGGGACGCTGGTCCGTCCGGGACGCTGTTTCAGCAGCCAAGCAAGCCGTAAGAGATAGAGAAAAAAGTTATGAAAGTTATATGTTTGGAATGGTCATGTCAGGTCAGGATACGAATTTCAGTCACGTGACACTTCCTGTTTTCGAGAAATCACGTGAATTCCGTCCGTCCGGGACGCTGGTCCGTCCGGGACGCTGTTTCAGCAGCCAAACCGTAAGAGATAGAGAAAAAAGTTATTAAAGTTATATGTTTGGAATGGTCATGTCAGGCCAGGAACCGAATTTCAATCACGTGACATCACCGTTCAGGAGATACTGACAATTCCGGTTTTCGAGAAATCACGTGATTTGAAACCTTATAACCTTATAACCATTAATTTAATAAAATATTTTAAAAAATATTATTGTTTTTATTTAATACGCGTTCTATTTGAAAAACGGTCTTTTTTGTTTTATTAAATGAGACATTTGTCTCACTGGTTGCTAGTTGTATTATAACATGATATGATAAGTGGCACTATTACTGTGAGTGGGTATGTATTACTTACCTGCGCTTACCGTAATGGCGCTTAAGTAGTAAACTTTAAATTAAAGTACCTAATGCTTTTTGCTATTGATAGAAACACATAAGCACTGCGGAAGATATGTAGATAATCCAGAAATAAAGTATGTGTATTTTTTCTTGGAAGATCTTTCTTGCTGAAAATTTTGAAGCAGTTTGAAATAGCTGCTATTTGATGTAGCAGGTCAAGGGCTTCGTCTACTGTTTATTATATGGATGTCACTTTGAAAGTTGAATATGTAAAGTGAATGTGATGGAAAATAAAAATTTACAAAACTATTATATTATTGGCTAGTAGTAGTGGGGCAGCGAAACTAGAGCAACCTGTCAATCAACCGATTAATTAAATCAGCGAATTAAATCCGCGGATTGATCTAATTAATTTCGCGGATTGATCTAATTAATTTTCGCGGATTGATCTAATTAATCACATATGTCGCGGATTGATCTAATTAATCACATATGAAGTTTGATATGTAATTTACATATGTGCTACTGATTAAATTACGCGGCGGCCATTTTTAATTTGCTTCTGGAATTACACGGCGGCCATCTTGGTTTTCTGGCGCGAATATTTGAATTTAAATTTTTTTTTTCAGATTTTTTTCCAAGTCCCAGTTTTTGAATTTAAATCTCCCGGGTGTCCGCCATCTTGGTTTTCTGCGCGCGCACTTCTCACAGGTGTCGTTTTTAATTTTGAATTTTCGCGGAAATATTTGATTTTCAAACTGGTAGATCTTCCGTCTCCCTCATCGAAGCTACTCTCTCTCTCTCATGCACGGAGGCCATTTTAATTTCGCGCGAATATTTGAATTTTAAATTTTTTTCAGATTTTTCTAAGTCCCTGTTTTGAATTTAATTTTTCGGGTGTCGTCCATCTTGGTTTTTTCACATTTATTTTAATTTAAAAAAAGCTTCCTGCGATGTCCCATGGCTGGAGTCGAACCAGCGATCACAGCATTACGAGTACGAAGCCTTAACCAACTGGGCTATCGAAGCGATCGAGGTTAAAGGAATTAAACATAGTCACTTACGTGTCACGAGCCCAGCTTTAAACAAACTATTTTTCAAAAAAGGTTATTTATGAAATTGGAAATGCATTGCCTGTGTTGTTAAATGACTTGTAGTAATTTTAAAAAACTGATTTTACGGTTGGATGTGTCATAATTAATAATTTTATAATTTGTGCCTGCTATATGGCTGGATTAACGAGATCCTCATTGTCACTACCTACTATTGGAAATTTCCGTCTAAGTTCCCTTTTTAAAACAGGTCGGTACCTGTGTTTTGTTTGGTTTTAAAGGTTTGAATATTGTACCACTTAGCTGTTCTGACATTACACTTCCATATTCATATTATAAATAAATTTTAAATGTTATTTTCGACTGAGTTTTAGCCGCTTATAAATTACAACAGCTAGTTTAAAATTAAATGGGCGATCGGTCACAATTATATATATCAGCAATAACATGAACAAGAAGATATACGTATTGCTTGAGTAAGAAAGGGATAAACATATAATCCGTTCACGACCTTTTTGGGACAGAGTTGGCTATTATTTTTCTTTTCATGTTGGACTAACTGATTCGGTGATGTATCGGATGCAACTTTTTTTCTGTCAGTGTCTGTTCGACATTTTCTTGCCACCACATTGCCAAACTTATTATTTTAATATTCGTAAGAAAATAAATGCTTTATCAAGTGTGTAAAAGTAATTTTAATTTCCGTCAAAGGAAAAATCAAAATGCCCAATATAATTTTGTTACAACAAAAAATTTCCATTAAACGATGCTAGTTGCAGTTTAAAAAGGACAGACCAGATCTAAAAGAACACGAGTTGATGTCGAGACTAGAGAGAGATCCGGCAACAATGTACCTATTCAGAAAATATAACCTTAAACTGAAAACAACCTAACCTAACAGAAAAAGTGTCAGTTTGCATTAGGGAGTTAGTTGCAGTTTAAAAAGAACAGACCAGATCTAAAAGAACACGAGTTGATGTCGAGACTAGAGAGAGATCCGGCAACAATGTACCTATTCAGAAAATATAACCTTAAACTGAAAACAACCTCGAGACTAGAGAGAGATCCGGCAACAATGTACCTATTCAGAAAATATAACCTTAAACTGAAAACAACCTAACCTAACAGAAAAAGTGTCAGTTTGCATTAGGGAGTTTAGTTGCCGCAGAGGTACTGCCAACAAAATTACTAGATGGTCATAGCCTCACCTGACCCAAAAAGATCGTGAACGGCTTATATTAGCAAGTATTGGAGAAGGCTTGACTAATTTTAATTATGACATTTGTCAACTAAACATAAAATAAATTTGAATAAAAGCACGCAAAATTACGAAAATGCGTAGAAAATTTATAAAAATCGGCATCTTGTCACATTAAATTCTGCAAAAACGGAAAAAAACAATATTTTTTTACAACTTTTACTGAAAAAATAGTAAAATTTTACGAAAATACGTCTGTGTTGACGACCAATGAAAATAAATTTGAATAAAAATACGCAAACATTACGAAAAGACGTATGTGTTAATCCCCAAAGTAACAAAAATTTGAATAAAAACGCACAATTTCGTTGAAAATCTTTACAAAGCGACTTTATAGTACCGAAAAATGATGTAAAAAAGTTTTTAAGAGTTATTTCTAAGCATAATTTTGCAAACGTTTAACAAAAAAACCGTAATTTTTTAAAGTACATCACACAATTATGAAATCGTAGTTCAATTTATATGAATTTTCGATACTTTGTATGTGAAAAAATAGCTTCAATTACTAATATTTGAATAAAACCATGCAATTTCCAAAGCATTTCGTTTAAAATTTTAGAAAATCGACAGCATCTCAAATGAAAATTTATAAAAATCAGCATCTTGTCACATTAAATTCTGCAAAAGCGACAAAAAACAATATTTTTATACAACTTTCATTGAAAAATAGTAAAATTTTACGAAAATACGTCTGTGTTGACGACAAATGAAAATAAATTTGAATAGAAACACGCAAAAATTACGAAAATACGTATGTGTTGACCCCCAAAGTAACAAAAATTTGAATAAAATCACGCAATCATACAGCATCTCACATAAATTTTTGCAAATATCGACATCATGTCACATAAATTATACAAAAACTGTCATCACGTCACTTGAAATTATACAAAATACCATATTTTTATTCAACACACGATGAAAATTGAACAAAAATCACGCAATCACACATCATATCACATAAATTTACACAAAAATCGACATCATGTCACATAAATTATACAAAAACTGACATCATATCACTTGAAATTATACAAAAAACGATATTTTATTCAACACACGATGAAAATTGAACAAAAATCACGCAATTACAAGCCATCCCACATAAATTTTCACAAAAATCGACATCATGTTACATAAACTATGCATAATTTTGCAAATGTTTTACACTTTTTATAAAATGCATCGCTCAAAATTAAAAGAAATAGCAATTTCGTTGAAAAATTTGCAAATGTTTTACACTTTTTTTATAAAATGTATCGCACAAAATTAAAAGAAATCACAATTTTCTAAATTATATCACGCCATTATGAAATCGTAGATTGATTTTTTGAAATTTTACACTTTGTAACTGTAAAATAACTTCAAATACTAATATATTAGCTTTAGATTTTGTAATTATTGCAGATTCGTGAAAAACAAAAGCAGAGTAGAAATAAAAAACACAAACACTTTTGTAATAAACAAATATATTGTTCTTATTTCGTATAATACTTAATAATATAAATATAAATGTACAGCAGAATGTCTTATTTTCTAAAAATTCGCTAGCAATTTACAAAACTGTAGTTTGAGGTGCACGACATTTCAAATTAAAAAGGCTGTAAGTAATACAATCAGAATTTCATTGTGTAATTTTAAAGTTTAAGATGCACCCAATCTAGAATTCCCTTCGTTTTTGGTGTTGACGACATCTGCCTTAGAGGCGTTTTTCTAACGGCCCTTTTTTGGAGGCGTTTCCTTATCGGCGTTCTTCTGACTGAACCTTTTTGATGTGGACTTGGATGAGTAGCTGGTGTTTTTAATTTATATTCTAAATCGGACTGGCAGTTATCAGTTTCCATTTCGGTTTTTCCTGTAGTACCAGTCGGGGTTGGCTTCTTTTGCTGTTTAGGTTTAGCTAGCAGCACATTAGCAACGTTAAGGTCTTTGATGTAATCAGCAAACTGTAGGCGTCCGGGTGGATTAATAGTTTTTCGAGGCCGCAGAGTGTCGTGAATTAAATCGACTATGTTAGACGCCGGTAAAATTTCACCCTTTATAGTAACGGTACCCTTGTGATCCCAGCTCACATCGCTTGAGGTACTCAAAATGCGTAGGAAAACTTCAGCTTTTTTCTTAAAAGTTTTGGGAAGTATAGATAAAATAACGGCATTTGATAGGCTGTCACTGGTTGTTTCAATAGGTATTTTGATTGGCTGCCGCGCCTGGTTTGTGAAATGAAGGAATCGTTGTAAAACCTGATTGTACTGGATCCATTTATCGTGATCAGTTAATTTGGACTTTAAAACTTTTTGCATTTCGTCATCAAGCTGTGATAATATATTTTTCTCCGCATCATCGCCAGACTTAAGACGTTGGACAAATTCCGGCGATACAATCAACATCTTCCGCTCTTTGTCCATTTTAGTCGAAAAGGAGCTCAGTCGTTTGTTCTGGTAGAGCCGTCGTGAATAAACTAGCTTAAAATCAAGACTTTCATAATAAATATATAAAAAATATGACAGGTACGGGAATCGAACCCGTATTCTCTCTCGAGATCAGAGCTTGAATCTGACGCCTTAACCATTCGGCCAACCTGACTCCCTATATAAACGAGCACTCTCTGCATAATTAAGAAAACATATAGTTTAAAAGTCTTCTATTTGCAATTTCATACAATATTTCATATAAATTAAGCCATGTACAAATTTCTAAATCGGTTTTGATATATATTTTCTCGAAAGACATGACCCTCAGCTGCCGTTTTATTATTTGTCGTGATGCGTCATCGTTGAATTTACAAGAGCCAACCTGTCTGCTGTGTGACGTATGCAATGTCTCCACCCCTTTTTATTTTAAAATTCTATAAAACCAGAGGCCCGACTGCTGCCGCACTAACACGTTTTAAACCATTGTACTCTGTTACCTGATGCGGCAGCAGTTTGGGCCTCTGATTTTATAGAATTTTAAAATAAAAAGGGGTGGAGACATTGCATTTGTCCAACGTCTTAAGTCTGGCGATGATGCGGAGAAAAATATATTATCACAGCTTGATGACGAAATGCAAAAAGTTTTAAAGTCCAAATTAACTGATCACGATAAATGGATCCAGTACAATCAGGTTTTACAACGATTCCTTCATTTCACAAACCAGGCGCGGCAGCCAATCAAAATACCTATTGAAACAACCAGTGACAGCCTATCAAATGCCGTTATTTTATCTATACTTCCCAAAACTTTTAAGAAAAAAGCTGAAGTTTTCCTACGCATTTTGAGTACCTCAAGCGATGTGAGCTGGGATCACAAGGGTACCGTTACTATAAAGGGTGAAATTTTACCGGCGTCTAACATAGTCGATTTAATTCACGACACTCTGCGGCCTCGAAAAACTATTAATCCACCCGGACGCCTACAGTTTGCTGATTACATCAAAGACCTTAACGTTGCTAATGTGCTGCTAGCTAAACCTAAACAGCAAAAGAAGCCAACCCCGACTGGTACTACAGGAAAAACCGAAATGGAAACTGATAACTGCGAGTCCGATTTAGAATATAAATTAAAAACACCAGCTACTCATCCAAGTCCACATCAAAAAGGTTCAGTCAGAAGAACGCCGATAAGGAAACGCCTCCAAAAAAGGGCCGTTAGAAAAACGCCTCTAAGGCAGATGTCATCAACACCAAAAACGAAGGGAATTCTAGATTGGGTGCATCTTAAACTTTAAAATTACACAATGAAATTCTGATTTTATTACTTACAGCCTTTTTAATTTGAAATGTCGTGCACCTCAAACTACAGTTTTGTAAATTGCTAGCGAATTTTTAGAAAATAAGACATTCTGCTGTACATTTATATTTATATTATTAAGTATTATACGAAATAAGAACAATATATTTGTTTATTACAAAAGTGTTTGTGTTTTTTATTTCTACTCTGCTTTTGTTTTTCACGAATCTGCAATAATTACAAAATCTAAAGCTAATATATTAGTATTTGAAGTTATTTTACAGTTACAAAGTGTAAAATTTCAAAAAATCAATCTACGATTTCATAATGGCGTGATATAATTTAGAAAATTGTGATTTCTTTTAATTTTGTGCGATACATTTTATAAAAAAAGTGTAAAACATTTGCAAATTTTTCAACGAAATTGCTATTTATTTTAATTTTGAGCGATGCATTTTATAAAAAGTGTAAAACATTTGCAAAATTATGCATAGTTTATGTAACATGATGTCGATTTTTGTGAAAATTTATGTGGGATGGCTTGTAATTGCGTGATTTTTGTTCAATTTTCATCGTGTGTTGAATAAAATATCGTTTTTTGTATAATTTCAAGTGATATGATGTCAGTTTTTGTATAATTTATGTGACATGATGTCGATTTTTGTGTAAATTTATGTGATATGATGTGTGATTGCGTGATTTTTGTTCAATTTTCATCGTGTGTTGAATAAAAATATGGTATTTTGTATAATTTCAAGTGACGTGATGACAGTTTTTGTATAATTTATGTGACATGATGTCGATATTTGCAAAAATTTATGTGAGATGCTGTATGATTGCGTGATTTTATTCAAATTTTTGTTACTTTGGGGGTCAACACATACGTCTTTTCGTAATTTTTGCGTGTTTCTATTCAAATTTATTTTCATTTGTCGTCAACACAGACGTATTTTCGTAAAATTTTACTATTTTTCAATGAAAGTTGTATAAAAATATTGTTTTTTGTCGTTTTTGCAGAATTTAATGTGACAAGATGCTGATTTTTATAAATTTTCATGGGAGATGCTGTCGATTTTCTAAAATTTTAAACGAAATGCTTTGGAAATTGCATGGTTTTATTCAAATATTAGTAATTGAAGCTATTTTTTCACATACAAAGTATCGAAAATTCATATAAATTGAACTACGATTTCATAATTGTGTGATGTACTTTAAAAAATTACGGTTTATTTGTTAAACGTTTGCAAAATTATGCTTAGAAATAACTCTTAAAAACTTTTTTACATCATTTTTCGGTACTATAAAGTCCCTTTTTTTAAAGATTTTCAACGAAATTGTGTGTTTTTATTCAAATTTTTGTTACTTTGGGGATCATCACATACGTCTTTTCGTAATTTTTGCGTATTTTTATTCAAATTTATTTTCATTGGTCGTCAACACAGACGTATTTTCGTAAAATTTTACTATTTTTTCAGTAAAAGTTGTAAAAAAATATTGTTTTTTGCCGTTTTTGCAGAATTTAATGTGACAAGATGCCGATTTTTATAAATTTTCTACGTATTTTCGTAATTTTGCGTGCTTTTATTCAAATTTATTTTATGTTTAGTTGACAAATGTCATAATTAAAATTAGTCAAGCCTTCTCCAATACTTGCTAATATAAGCCGTTCACGATCTTTTTGGGTCAGGTGAGGCTATGACCATCTAGTAATTTTGTTGGCAGTACCTCTGCGGCAACTAAACTCCCTAATGCAAACTGACACTTTTTCTGTTAGGTTAGGTTGTTTTCAGTTTAAGGTTATATTTTCTGAATAGGTACATTGTTGCCGGATCTCTCTCTAGTCTCGAGGTTGTTTTCAGTTTAAGGTTATATTTTCTGAATAGGTACATTGTTGCCGGATCTCTCTCTAGTCTCGAGGTTGTTTTCAGTTTAAGGTTATATTTTCTGAATAGGTACATTGTTGCCGGATCTCTCTCTAGTCTCGACATCAACTCGTGTTCTTTTAGATCTGGTCTGTCCTTTTTAAACTGCAACTAGCATCGTTTAATGGAAATTTTTTGTTGTAACAAAATTATATTGGGCATTTTGATTTTTCCTTTGACGGAAATTAAAATTACTTTTACACACTTGATAAAGCATTTATTTTCTTACGAATATTAAAATAATAAGTTTGGCAATGTGGTGGCAAGAAAATGTCGAACAGACACTGACAGAAAAAAAGTTGCATCCGATACATCACCGAATCAGTTAGTCCAACATGAAAAGAAAAATAATAGCCAACTCTGTCCCAAAAAGGTCGTGAACGGATTATATGTTTATCCCTTTCTTACTCAAGCAATACGTATATCTTCTTATTCATGTTATTGCTGATATATATATAATTGTGACCGATCGCCCATTTAATTTTAAACTAGCTGTTGTAATTTATAAGCGGCTAAAACTCAGTCGAAAATAACATTTAAAATTTATTTATAATATGAATATGGAAGTGTAATGTCAGAACAGCTAAGTGGTACAATATTCAAACCTTTAAAACCAAACAAAACACAGGTACCGACCTGTTTTAAAAAGGGAACTTAGACGGAAATTTCCAATAGTAGGTAGGGACAATGAGGATCTCGTTAATCCAGCCATATAGCAGGCACAAATTATAAAATTATTAATTATGACACATCCAACCGTAAAATCAGTTTTTTAAAATTACTACAAGTCATTTAACAACACAGGCAATGCATTTCCAATTTCATAAATAACCTTTTTTGAAAAATAGTTTGTTTAAAGCTGGGCTCGTGACACGTAAGTGACTATGTTTAATTCCTTTAACCTCGATCGCTTCGATAGCCCAGTTGGTTAAGGCTTCGTACTCGTAATGCTGTGATCGCTGGTTCGACTCCAGCCATGGGACATCGCATCGTATCCTGACCTGACATGACCATTCCAAACATATAACTTTCATAACTTTTTTCTCTATCTCTTACGGTTTGGCTGCTGAAACAGCGTCCCGGACGGACCAGCGTCCCGGACGGACGGAAATCACGTGATTTCTCAAAAACCGGAAGTGTCACGTGACTGAAATTCGGTTCCTGACCTGACATGATCATTCCAAACATATAACTTTCATAACTTTTTTCTCTATCTCTTACGGTTTGGCTGCTGAAACAGCGTCCCGGACAGACAAAACAGCGTCCCGGACAGACAAGTCTATTAGATAAAGGATACCGGGTGGCCATAAACATATGAGATCCCGGTAGCCATGGAATTAGCAGCGTACATAAATCAAACAAGTAGAGACACTCACTGTCGGTTCCTTTGATGTCAAAATACCGATTTCGATTACCTTGAATGGCTCCTGGGAGTACTTTCCGATAATACTAACAGATGGCGCCACTACTTTATCCCATAGATCCCATATACAGTGGCTTTATACAAGACAGTGTGGCCATAGCGATGTCTTCGCCGCTATTGGTCGACGCGAATATCCGCCATTAACAGGCAAAATATTTAGTTACTTCTAAGTTGTCTTCAAAGAGGTTGGTAGAACCTGTTCATTTGGTTATGGAAGAAAATAAAACCTTTCAAATCTGACAATTGTAAATGTGAGAAGTGCGCGCGCAGAAAACCAAGATGGCGGACACTCGGGAGATTTAAATTCAAAAACTGGGACTTGGAAAAAAATCTGAAAAAAAAAATTTAAATTCAAATATTCGCGCCAGAAAACCAAGATTGCCGCCGTGTAATTCCAGAAGCAAATTAAAAATGGCCGCCGCGTAATTTAATCAGTAGCACATATGTAAATTACATATCAAACTTCATATGTGATTAATTAGATCAATCCGCGACATATGTGATTAATTAGATCAATCCGCGAAAATTAATTAGATCAATCCGCGAAATTAATTAGATCAATCCGCGGATTTAATTCGCTGATTTAATTAATCGGTTGATTGACAGGTTGCTCTAGTTTCGCTGCCCCACTACTACTTTGGCTGGATGTGTAACATCTTCCGAGAAGGAATATCAATTATCATGCCTATCTCAAAACCGTTTATTGAATAAACTTATATTTCATTCACCGAATTGTAATAGTAAAACTTGCAACCCAAGTTACAAATATCAACAGTGAGTTGATTAGTAACATGATTTTCTAAAAATATAAATCATAGGATGTATGTATGTATAATATAGAGGTTATATATATTTTTTTCGATTGTGTCAAAATGACAACTTTTTGCACAGTTTTTAGTGTCAAAAGCGCCCGAATGACGTCTTTTTCGCTCGTTGCCATTGGTGCTTGTTTTAATACAGTATTAAAACTCTTTAGCCGGGCTCCATAGCTCAGCGGTTAAACATTTGTCAAGACATCTTTTTTAGATTATACGTATGTACGAGTTATTTGCCTATTTTTCTAAATTACGACCCCGTGTGTATATAGGATTTCTATATTTTCTTGCTTCTGCGTTCTGGCCTTGGGCGGTCCCGTGAACACGTGAGCTTGTTATCGCCTCGCAGTCGTCGCGAGCTTGTATGTCAGCGTGTTTTCTAGATTGAATTTAAAACGCGAGTTTGTGAGTGCGAAAGAGAGGATATGAATGTTCTTCGCTCGGTCGCAGTCCCCTTCCAGTTTTGCCTTTCGGCTGGGTGGCGTGTTTCTGTTTTTAGCAGTCAGTGGTTGGCCGTTGGTCTCGGACCTTGTGCAGTTACTGTGAGCGGGTTTTAGAGTGTGGCTTTTCGCCGGCCGGCCTCGCGGCTTTGGGTTGTGAAAGGCGGCGCGGCGTCTTAGGGAGTAAGTTCTGTTAAATAGCGTGTTTTTCGAGGAGTGATGCCTCGTTTTTTTTGACCAAACGCTCTCGAATTATCGTCGCCGTGTAGGCAAATTACCACTACTGTGTGTGGGTGGGATCCAAACCAAGAGAAAACGTGCCCCTGGTCATCTGTTCATGCGAGCCCTGTCGCTTCTTTTTGCAGCATGTGAGTTCTGCGAAGGAATCATTGGGGACGCGTCATTAAACGCCTACACCCGCTGGGGCCTTGTAGCACTACTGTGCCGTGAGCCGGAGCCATTCCTGCCGCACCTAACCAGTTGAAGCTAAAATGTAGTGTGCATACTATGTACTGTCCGCTATCTTATTTCTCACGCACTCATTAATGTGTCAATAATCATATTTTGTAGGGCAGTAATTATTTCTCACGTACTCATTAATGCCAATACTCAGACTTTATACTAAGTAATGCCAGTCAGCATATTTTGTGTATTAACTACTGTACAGAACTATATATATATATATATATATATATATATATATATATATATATATATATATATATATATATATTGTGTCAGACCAATAGATCGATTTGTTAAATGCTACCGTTGTATTTTATTTGTGTGTACTGTGAAATCGATGTAAAGCGGAGCCTGGACGAAGTTGTGGACGTCAAGATAGGTAGGAGCGTTCCGGTTACCGGCTTCGGGGAGTGACAAGGCCGCACACATACCCTACCCAGTATGGCTTTTCGGGGTGCTGTCAAACGTGGGTTCCAAATTCCGAATCCCGTGGCGCCCTATTATTTTGTAACACCCTGTGTGTGTCATCACACTTGTCTCTATGGTATACCGTTTATAGGAGCACGCCTATCTCCCTGAGCGTATTAAGCCGTGGATATTAGTCTGTGTTCTAGAATTCTAGAGCAAGTGGTGACGTTTCCCGGACATAATAAGTTAGGTGGCACTCTCGCACCCTCAGGTGTCCATAGAACAGTTTTGTACCGTAACACATTTTGGCTACTGATTTAAGGGTCAAGAGTTCGATCCCCGATCCCGGTAAGGTTTGTAAAAAATATAAAATGCTGATGAAACCCTCTACAGAATGTCATCATTTGGAAGTGATGTAAAGTCGTAGGTATCATGTTACTACGATGTGTAGCATGTAAAAGATCCTTGCTAGGGTTGGAACTCCTTAGTCTTGGCAAAATTCTAAGTAGAACTTTTGACCATATGACCAAAGCCGTCGGTATCGAAGGTATCTGGTACTCCGCATGCCTAGACCTAGTCCATTATAAACAAACAAACAAAACACGCCTTTGTCGTAAATCTGAATGTCATCATAACCTAGTATATCTAATAATACAATGTGACGGGAAAAAGTGTAACCGAACTGAGTTTTTATATTTTTGTTACGATCGTAGAAAATGTAGCGTATGATACACGTGTATAAGTGCCATTAAAGCACTAGCGACGTTAAAAGCACTCCGCTTCGCGTCGTGCTCGTTGCACGTGCTTTATAGGGCTACTTATGCACTAGTATCATAATATACCGGGTGACTATAAATGATTGTGATTTTTTTCTTAGGTTGGCACTGTTTATGTTGGTGGCACTGTAAGTCTATGTCAAATTCTATGTTCGCAGGTTAGGTTTTGCGCCATTCTGTGTCAAAACTGACGCAAAACCTAACCTGCTAACCTCGAATTTGACATCGACTTATAGTGCCACCAACATAAACAGTGTCAACCTAAGAAAAAAATCACAATCATTTATAGTCACCTGGTACTATTTTATCACATATCACAACTGTCTTTGCAAAGCTTGAAATTGTAAAATTTTGTGATGGCATATTGAAAACATGACATATTGATTATGACATTCATAAAAGATCCTTTGTTAGGGTTGGAATTCGGCAAAATTCTAACTAGGACTTTGGGCATGTGGCCACAACAGTAGATGTCCTTTTAGGAATATTTTGTGAAAGTATATTATCGATTTGAAAATAATAAAATAATCCATAAATAGTCGTTACGTAAGAAAAACTGTAAGTAGATTTATTTTATAAAAGTGAACAAACAAATACTAGAAAATATTATAACAGAACCTAAATTACTGATAAATTTTTTTGTTGTCAGGTAAAAGGTCGCTTACAATTTTTGGTAGGGATTTGCCTCTTCTGCAGAGCGTTTGATCCTGTCCCCACCACCACCCGTGAAGATCATAATACACAGACGTCTGGGGCGGCTCATGCAACTTTTTGCAAAGTGCACAAGCGCTACTTTCTAAAGAAGTACTTATCCTATAATGCTTCTTCCATTCGAAATACTTTAAATATTCGTCAACATTGTTATCTAAACGTTTTAAGTAACTTGCCAATTTTTCTGCTGTTTCAAAATTGCTCACATCGATGACGGAGTTTGGAGGCGCACTAAGCCTATAGTCACCAAAACCGTAAACTACGGGAACCACATCTTTAACCAGAATGTTGTACAATTTTTCAGTGGAATAATCTATGCAGTAGGAATTTTCAAAGGAGAAATAAAACTTGTATTTTTTTTCGATCATGTCATAACACTCAGGGGAAGAAATTTTTCCATTTCCCTTTAGCCTCGGACAGCGTTTATTTCCACACACCCCGTAAACGTCAAGTGGCATGAATTTAGCGATTTCTTGACCGAGATTTTCCCTATGGCTAGGGGTGTGACAGTTGCTGACCATCCAAGCTGCCAATTTCTTTTTCTTTTTTAAAGCTTGCGCCGAAGGCATGGTATAATTGGTTTCTTCCTCGAATATATAGCCGTGACGTCGTACAATATCCGAATCGAACCGATAAGTCATTGTCCAGTTGAAAAATGAATAGTATTGTTGAAGATCTGGACAAATGTAAACAGGCGCTTCCCAATTCATCAAAACGTAGTATTGATGTGGAGCTCGAAACCAAGGTTTACCGTGTTTCTTCTTGTTGTATGAGGCATGAAAAATGAGGGCGTCGTATTCGTCCAATGGCAAGAGCGTCCGATTTCGCGTGGCAAAACAGTTGTCAAACGGGCAGTTTTTGAATGGCTCGTATCCGTAGCCCAGCTGATAATCCCAAGTGTTCCAAAAGGGCGACCAGTACAATATGTATTTTGGTCTGCTGACATAATGTTGATCTAATAGTCTGACAGGCAAATTAACGTAAACATAGCAAAATATTGCACTAACTACGCAAAACACTACCAGTCTCTTCAGCCAAATTTGCTCAACAGGATGTAGCATTTTTTAACTACGTCGCGCTATTGAATTTGTTGCCAGACACCTTTACTAATTAACACCATAGTCGTAGAAACATTCAATGTTGGAATTCTGCTTCTTTTCATCCTCTGAAACCCAAACATAACTTATGTTAGTCTACAACATAGGTTACTGTAAATCTAAAATTATCAATTTAATTGGTAGGTTATAATACATTGAAATAATGAAAAATGCAAGTCATATAATATAATAATGTTTTGTAAGCATGTAAATGCGTTCTGGTTACATAATTTTGTATTACCACTCGGCGCAATTAGCTGAATAATATTTTTTTAATAATGGGTGTTTAAGGCTCAATTCTGCCATTGGGGCATTTAATTGAATAGTCGAACCTCAAAAAATTACAATGTCAATCACCATATTAAGCCTTTTATGGCATTCTAATAAAATTCATTACATTTTGTTTAAGTAATGCCCCAATAAGTATAAAATGTTTACGATAGGTTCTAAAAACTGCTATAATCGTGAAATTTAAAAAAAGAAGAAATTAATAGTTCTAGTTTGAACACTTCATACCTCTCATTTTGTCAGTTTCGTTCGGTGCGTTTATCTGTCAACTTCGAAAATCATT